>SJYV01045793.1:2973-17284 GCA_006410875.1 Neotragus pygmaeus | reverse complement strand
TGGACTGCAAGGAGATCCAACCAGTCCACCCTAAAGGAGATCAGTCCTGGGTGTTCACTGGAAGGAATGAAGCTGAAGCTGAAACTCCAAGGTGAACTTTGGCCACCTCATGTGAACAGTTGACTCATTGGAAAAGACTCTGATGCTGGGAGGGATTGGGGGCAGGAGGAGAAGGGGACGACAGAGGATGAGATGGTTGGATGGCATCACTGACTCAATGGACATGGGTTTGGGTGGACTCCAGGAGTAGGTGATGGACAGGGAGGCCTGGCGTGCTGTGGTTCATGGTGTCGCAAAGAGTCAGACACGACTGAGTGTCTGAACTGACTAACACCATTATAGATTGCTAGTGATCCTGTGTTTGAGTCTTTCTCTAACTGAGGATGCAAAATGGCTGACAATTCTATAAGGAGAGTTTATTTTTTATTAAAAAAGGAAAAATCCCTGTTGTCTTTTCATACAATTTTTCTCACAAAATATTCACCTCTTCTTCAAACAGTAAACTGTATCAGTGTTTAAAAAATCCTTGATTATTGTTCAGTTGCTTTGATCATGTTTGATTCTTTGCCACTCTGCAGACAGCAGCATGCCATGCCTGTCCTTCACTGTCTCCTGGAGTTTGCTCAGATTCATGTTCATTGAGTTGGTGATGCCATCCAACCATCTCATCCTCTGTCATCCCCTTCTCCTCCTGCCTTCAATCTTTCCCAGCATCAGGATCTTTCCCAATGAGTCAGCTCTTTGAATCAGGTGGCCAAAGTATTGGAGTATCAGCTTCAGCATTAACAGCATCAGTCCTTCCAATGAATATTCAGGGTTGGTTTCCTTTAGGATGGACTAGTTTGATCTCCTTGCTGTCCAAGAGACTCCAAAAGTCCTCCTAGAATCACAGTTCAAAAGCATCAGTTCTTTAGCATTCAACTTTCTTTATGGTCCAACTCTTACATCTGTACACGGCTACTGGAAAATCAGACCTTTGACTATATGGACTTTTGTTGGCAAAGGGATGTCTCTGAATTTTATTACACTGTCCAGGCTTGTCACAGCTTTTCTTTCAGGGAGCAGGCATCTTAATTTCATGGCTGCAGTCACTGTCCACAGTGATTCTGGAACTGAAGAATTTGCCATGAAGTGGGGAGACCAGATGCCATGATCTTAGTTTTTTCAATGTTGAGTTTTAAGCCAGCTTTTCCACTCTCTTTCAATTTCATCAAGAAGCTCTTTAGTTCCTCTTCACTTTCCGCCATTATAGTGGTACCGTCTGCGTATCTGAGGTTGTTGATACTTTTCTCAGCAATCTTGATCCCAGCTTGTGATTCATCCAGCCTAGCATTTTGCATGATGTGATCTGCATAGAAGTTTAAAATAAGCAGGGCAACAATATATAGCCTTGATGTACTCCTTTCCCAATTTTGAACCAGTCTGTTGTTCCATGTCCAGTTCAAACTGTTGCTTCTTCCTCTGCATACAAGTTTCTCAGGAGGCAGGTAAGCTGGTCTGGTGTTCCTCTCTTTAAGAATTTTCCACAGTTTGTTGTGATCCACACATCAAAGACTTTAGCATAGTTAGTGAAACAGTAGATGCTTTTCTGGAATTCCCTTGCTCTGTATGATCCAACGGATACTGGCAATTTGATCTCTGGTTAGCCTGCCTTTTCTAAACCCAGCTTCTACATCTGGAAGTTTTCGTTTCACATACTGCTGATGCTTAGCTTGAAGGATTTTGACCATTACCTTACTAGCATGTGAAATGAGCAACCTTGTACAATGGTTTGAACATTCGTGGCATCATCCTTCTTTAGGATTGCCAGTCCTGTGGCCACAGATGAGTTTCCCAAATGTGCTGACATATTGAGGGCAGCACTTTAACAGTCACATCTTTTAGAACTTTAAATGGTTCAGTTGGAATTCCATCACCTCCATTAGGTTTGTTCATATGATGCGTCTTGAGGCCCACTTAACTTCACACGCCAGGAGGTCTGGCTCTAGGTGAGTCGCCATGCGATTGCAGTCATTCAAGTCATTAAGACCTCTGCTTGTACAGTTCTCTGTATTCTCGCTCCCTCTTCTTGCTCTCTTCTGCTCTGTTAGCTCCTTGTCATTTCTGTCCTTTACTGTGTGCATCCTTGCATAACATGCACCTTTGACATCTCCAATATTCGTGAAGAGATCTCTAGTCTTTCCCATTCTATTGTTTCCCTCTTTCTTTGCACTGTTCATTTAAGAAGGCCTTCTTATCTCTCTTTGCTATTCTCTGGAACTATGCGTTCAGTTGGATATATCTTTCCTCTTCTCCCTTGCCTTTAGCTTCTCTTCTTTTCTTGGCTATTTGTAAAGCCTCCTCAGACAATCACTTTGCCATCTTGTATTGCTTTTTCTTCTTATGAAATGTTTATGGTTAACTTTTAAAAAGGCATATCAACAAACACTGTATACCACAGTGCATAATCTTACTAACCATATGAGTAACATGGATGGGACAATGAGTATAGATTTATTATGCAATAGTTATATATAAAATATTTACACAATATATATATGTATATAATTTATATATAATTTTATAATTTATATATAATATATAAATATATTTATATATTAATATATGATATATATATCATCTATCAGAAAAACATATTTTTCCCCACAAAACTTCATAGCACTCACCAAAGTATTCAAAGAGGCTACTGGGTACCAGGTTTACAGGAATTACAAAAACGAGTTCTAATTACCATGTTAACATGAATAATGCCCCTCAATACTTTAAACTCTTTGGACAATAGGAAACAAATTAGAAGCCAGTAAGTGACATTTGTTTGTGTCAACAGACAACAGGAAACTAGAACCCACAGAAATGATATTATTTGACTGAGCAAAGCCACGCTAGGACCCTGAGAGCATCTGCCCAGGCTAAGCCTCTAGCTTCTGATGCAACTAAATAGAAGCAGCCAAATAAAGCAACCCTGAAACTAGGAAGACAATTTCTTCTACCATATCAAATAGTCTCTTAAGTCTTAGGAAGAGCAGCTGACAAATCGTCCCTCCCAGAAATCTTCCATGTCATTTCAGTAAGTAAGGACTTCTCCTGTTTTTCAGTTGTTAGGAAATTTACTTTCTGTTGCAAAATAAAAATGCCCAGTAAACAGAAAGATAATAATTGTATGAGGTGGGAATGATGGGGTGGTAGAAATACTGGTATTATTCTGGTAACAGCAGAAATTACCCAGCTTTATGAAAAGAACCAAGGAGGGTGCAGTCTGGAAAATGAAACACAGTCTTGGATCTGGAAAATATTCTCTAAATGTGATGTTGGAAGTCACACAAGCTACCTTTAAAGAGCTTTCTAAATGCCAGGCACTGTGCTACAGGGTTTGAATGGACCTATTTTAACTTTGCTTTCGCCCNAGGGTGCAGTCTGGAAAATGAAACACAGTCTTGGATCTGGAAAATATTCTCTAAATGTGATGTTGGAAGTCACACAAGCTACCTTTAAAGAGCTTTCTAAATGCCAGGCACTGTGCTACAGGGTTTGAATGGACCTATTTTAACTTTGCTTTCGCCCAGTGAGGACAGCACTAACTCTTTACGTGGAAGTAAGCGTATGTAAAGGTCACATAACTTGCCCAAGTTCACACACCTGTTGATATCTGCAGACCTCAACAAATACTTTTAGAATCACTAAGTATAACTAAATGGTTGTAAATGCGTTCTTCCTCTTTTTATTACTGAAAATGATGAGTGAGTGTAAATCGTATGAATTTAAAGAATTTTTTGTAAAATATAAGCAAGAAGATACTAAATCTGAATGGCTCAAAATTGTGAGCTTTGTTTTGAGAGAAATCACCACTGAAAAAGAAATAATGTAGGGCCAACCAGTTGAGATTACTGCTTTCATTTCATTTATATGAATTATGCCTCTCATTCTTTTCTTGACTTAAATAGGTAAAAATTCTCATACTTCAGTCTGCTTTCAAAGATGTGGTTCCCCATTTATTTTTATACATAAAAATACTGAACAAGAGAAATACATGCNCCCCTGGAGGAGGAAATGGCAACCCACTCCAGCATTCTTGCCTGGAAAATTCCATGGACAGAGGAGCCTGGTGGGTGACAGTCCATGGGGTTGCAGAGTCAGACACAACTTAGCGACTGAGCACACACAGTATCTCACTATTGCTTTAATTAGAATTTCCCTGATGACGTATGATGTGGACCATCTCTTCATGTTTGCTTGCCATGAGTATATCTTCTTTGCTGAAGTGTCTGTTCAGGTCTTGGGCCTATATTTTTTAATCCAACTGTTTCCTTTCTTATCATTGAATTTTGAGAGTTCTTTTTATATTTTGGATAAACTGTTTTCAGATTTGTCTTTTGCAAATATTTTCTCCTTGTCTTTTCATTCTTTTGACAGTGGCTTTGACAGGGGAGAACTTTAAAATTTTAGTAACGTCCAGTTTATCAGGTTTTTTTTTTTTCTCTGATGGATCCTGCCTTTGATGTCTAAAAAGTCATCACCTAACCCAGGGTCATCCAGATCTTCTCCTATGTTGGCTTCTAGGAGTTTTGTGTTTTGCATTTTACATTTAGGTCTGTGATCCATTTGGAATTAGCCTTTGTGAAGGTGTAGAGTCTGTGTCTAGATTCACTTTTTTGCATGTGGAGGTCCAGTTGTTCCAGCACCATTTGTTGAAGAGACAATCTTTGTCCCATTGTAAAAGGTCCGCTGGCTTTATTTACAGAAAGGGTCTGCTTCTTGGCCCTTTATCCTGTTTCATTGATCTATTTGGGGTTCCCTGGTGGCTCAGCTGGTAAAGAATGTGCCTGCAATGTGGGAGACCTGGGTTCAATCCCTGGGTTGGGAAGATCTCCCGGAGAAGGGAAAGGCTACCCACTCCAATATTCTATCCTGGAGAATTTCCAGGGGGTTGCAAAGAGTCGGATACGGCTAAGCAACTTTCACGTTCTTTCCCTTTCGCCAGTAACACAGTCTTGGATACTGTAGATTTTTACCACGTCTTGAATTTGGGTAATGCCAGTTCTCTCACTTTGTTCTGCCTGAGTGTTGGGTTGGGCTACTCTGTCTTTCCCCTCTCCATATCAACTTTAGTTACTTGTTGGTTTGCTTGTTTACTGGCTGTGCCGTGGGACTTGCAGGATCTTAGTTCCCTGACCAGAGACTGAACGCAGGGCCGTGGGTCCTAACGAGTGGGCGGCAACTTTATTTCTAATTTATTTCCCATTAACTTTATTTCTAATTTATGGTTTTGCCTCTTTTAAAAAGCTATGGCTGCCAGGCCTTCTCTCGCTGTGGTAAGCAGGGAGCACTCTCCCTTGCGGCGGGTGGGCTCCTTGCCGCGGCGGCTTCTCTTGAGAAGCACAAGCTCTGGGTGTGTGGGCGTCAGTAACTGTGTCGCGCAGGCTCCGCAGTTGTGGCCTGAGGGCCCGAGCCCTAGAGACGAGGCTCAGTCATCGTGGGGCACGGGCTTCGCTGCCCTGCAGCATGTGGGATCTTCCAGGAGCAGGGACTGAACCTGTGTCCCCTGCATCAACAGGTGGCTTCTTATTCACCGTACCACCAGAGAAGTCCTCCCATGAACTTCAGCATCACTTTGTTGATGTTCACAGAATGACCTCCTGGGGTTTCGACTTTTGGGGATTGCATTTAATCTATAGATCAGGTTGGGAAGAACTGACATCTTGACAATATTGAGTTTTTTTTACCCATGACTTATCTTTCCTTTTATTTAGAATCTTAAAAAAGTGTCTTCCATCAGGTTCTCCTCATGTAAGTCTTAGGCATATCTTGTTAGGTTCACATCTAAGTATTTGATCTTGGGGAATGCTAATATAAATGGTTTTGTACTTTCTGTTTCAAATTCCACTTGTTCGTTACTGGAAATAAGAAACCAGTTGATCTTTGTACACAAGCACAGCTCATTTTATTGTTCTTTTATTTGTAGTGGTTCACGGATAATGCATTTTTTTTTTCCAAATTAAAGGTGTGAGACAACTTTGGATTGATCAAGTCTGTTGGCACCATTTTTCAAACAGTATTTTCTCAGTGTCTCTGTGTTGCCTTTCGGTGATTCTTAACATATTTCAAAGTTTTTCATTATTATTGTATTTGCTATGGTGATCTGTGATTGGTGATCTTTGATGTTACTACTACTGAAGGCTTAGATGTTGGTTAGCATTTTTTTTTTGGTAATACAGAATTTCAAAATTAAGGTATGTAAATTTAAGACATGATGCTATTGCGCACAATAGATTACAGTACAGTATAAACATAACTTTTTATATGTACAGAGAAACCGAAGGAAAATGTGTGACCTGCTTTATTATGCATTTTCCTTATGTTAGTGGTCTGCAACCAAGCCCACAGTGTCCCTANTGTAAATTTAAGACATGATGCTATTGCGCACAATAGATTACAGTACAGTATAAACATAACTTTTTATATGTACAGAGAAACCGAAGGAAAATGTGTGACCTGCTTTATTATGGCATTTTCCTTATGTTAGTGGTCTGCAACCAAGCCCACAGTGTCCCTAAGGAACGCCTGTATTGATCTGAGGATTGCCTGTATTGATCTGAGGAACACCTGTATTAATCTGAGGAACGCCTGTATTGATCTCAGGAATACGTGTATTAATCATGTATTAATCTGAGGAACGCCTGTATTCATCTGAGGAACGCCTGTATTGATCTGAGGGACCCTGTATTGATCTGAGGAACGCCTGTGTTGATCAGAGGAATGCCTGTATTGATCAGAGGAACGCCTGTATTGATCTGAGGAACCCTGTATTGATCTGAGGAACACATGTATTGATCCTGTATTAATCTGAGGAACGCCTGTATTGGTCTGAGGAACGCCTGTATTGATCTGAGGAATGCCTGTATTAATACTGTATTAATCTGAGGAACGCCTGTATTGATCTGAGGAATGCCTGTATTAATACTGTATTAATATGAGGAACGCCTGTATTAGTCTGAGGAACACCTGTGTTGGTCTGAGGAATGCCTGTATTAATCCTGTATTAATCTGAGGAATGCCTGTATTGATCTGAGGAACACCTGTGTTGGTCTGAGGAATGCCTGTATTAATCCTGTATTAATCTGAGGAACGCCTGTATTGATCTGAGGAATGCCTATATTAATACTGTATTAATCTGAGGAATGCCTGTATTGCTCTGAGGAATGCCTGTATTGACCTGAGGAAAGCCTGTATTGATCTGAGGATCACCTGTATTGATCCTATATTAATCTGAGGAATGCCTGTATTGGTCTGAGGAACCCTGTATTGATCTGAGGAACGCCTGTATTGACCTGAGGAATGCCTGTATTGAGCCTGTATTAATCTGAGGAATGCCTGTATTGATCTGAGGAATGCCTGTATTGATCCTGTGACAGACATGATCACTTGGTCTAGTTTTCTGGTTTTGTTTTGTTTTTGTCAATTCTTCTGGATTTTTCACTTGGACAATCATATTGAAAAAGGCAGTTTTATTTCTTCCTTCCCAATCCGTATACCTTTATTTCATTTTCTCATCTTATTATATTAGCTAAAACTTCCAGTACAATGTTGAAAAGCAGTGATGAGAAAGAACCTATTTGCCTTGTTGTTGATCTTATTTGGAAAACTTCTAGTTTCTTACCTTAGATATGATGTTAGCTGTGAGGTTTTTAGATATTGTTTAGCAAATTGAGGAACTTCCTTTCGATTCCTAGTTTACTGAGATTTTTCCTAAATATCATAGATGGATTTTGGATTTTATCAAGGAATTTTTCCACATCTGTTAATTTGATCATGATTTTTCTTTAGCCTGTAGATGTGATTGATTACATTAATTGATTTTCAAATATTGGACCAGCCTTGCATACCTGGGATAAATTCCACTTGGTTGTCTACAATTCTTTTTATGAACTGTTGGGTTTGGCTTGCTAATATTTTTTGAGGGTTTTTGCAGCTATATTTATGAGAGATATTGATCTGTAATTTTCTTTTCTGATAATTTCCTTGTCTGGCTTTGGTATTAGCCTCATAGAATGTGTTAGGAAATATTTCCTCTGCTTCCTCTGAAAGAAATTGTAGAGAATTGGCATAATTTCTTCCTTAAATGTTTGGTAGAATTCACCAGTGAACCCATCTGGGACTGGTGTTTTATGTTTGGAAGGGTATTAATTGTTACTTCCCAGGTGGCACTAGTAGTAAAGAATCTGCCTGCAATTTAGGAGACCCGAGTTTGATCCCTGGGTTAGGAAGATCCCCTAGAGAAGGAAATGGCAACCCATTCCAGTATTCTTGCCTGGAAAATTCCATAGACAGAGAGTCTGGCAGATTATAGGCCATGGGGTCACAGGGTTGGACATGACTAAGCACACACAAAAATAATCTTTAGTAGATATAGTACTTTTAAGATTGTCTATGTATTCCTATGAGAGTTTTGGCCGACTGTGTATTTTGAGGAACTGATCTCTTTCATGTAAGATATCAGATATGTGGGTACAGAGTTGTTCATAGAACTCCCTGTTCATAGTTCGTGGTATTTGTGTTAATGTCCGTGGGGTTTATCATGATGTTCCCGCTGTCATTTTCAGTGCTAGTAATTTGAGTCTTCTTTTTTAGTTAGCCTGCCTAGAGCCTTATTGATTTCATTGATCTTTTCAAAGAACCAAGTTTGATCTTTTCAACAAACCAGGTTTGTTGATTTTTCTCTGTTGAGCTCTTATTTTCAATTTTATGGATTTCTGCTCTACTTCTTGTTATTTACTTTCTTCTTTTTACTTTGGTTTTACATTGGTCTTTTCCCAGTTCCTTGAGGTAACTAGATGACTGTTTTTAGATCTTCCTTCTTTTCTCATATATGCACTCAATGCTATAAATTTCCCTTAAAGTACTGCTTGTGCTGTATCCTGCACATTTTGATAAATTATGCTTTCATTCTCATTTTGTTCCAAGTACAGTTGACCCTTGAACAATGCAGGGGTTAGGAGTGCTGATCCCCTCACAGCTGGAGATCTGCATATAACTTTACAGTTGGTCTTTTGTATCAACTGTTGCACATCTATAGATTCAACCGACCATACACTGTATAGTACTGTAGGATAAGTTTATTGAAAAACTCCACATTTAAGTGGACCTGTGCAGTTCAAACACATGTTGTTCAATGGTCAACTCTATTTTAAAATTTCTCTTACAATTTCTCTTTTTACCCATGTGTGATTTAGAAGTGTGTTGCTTAGTCTCCATGTGTTTGAGGATTCTCCAGTCTTCTTTTTATTATTGATTTCTCGTTTAATTCCATTGTGGTCTGAAGAGCAGGCATTGTATGCTTTCTGTTCTTTAAAATTTGTTAAAGCGTGTTTTCTGCCCATAAGTGGTCTATCATGGTGAATGTTCTGTGTGAGCTTGGAAAGAGTATGTAATCTGCTCTTTTTGGATGAAGTCGTCTATAGGTGTCAATTTTATCCAGTTGATTGATGGTGTTGCCGGGTTCAGCTATGTCCTTACTAATTTTCTGCCTGCTGGATTTGCCCATTTCTGACAGAGGGGAGTTGGAGTCTCAAACCATGATAGGGAGTTCATCTATTTCTCCTTGAAACTCTATTAGTTTTTGCCTCATATATTGTGATACTCTGTTGTTAGGCACACACATATTAAGGATATGTCCTTTTGGAAAATTGACTCCTTTATCACTTTGCAACACCCTTCTTCATCCCTGATAAAACTCTTTGCTTTGAAATCTGCTCTGTCTGAAATTAATTAGCTATCCCTGCTTTCTTTTGATTAGTGTTAGCGTGGCATATTTTTTTCCATCCATTTACTTTTTTTTTTTTTTTTTTTNCTTTATCACTTTGCAACACCCTTCATCATCTTTGCTTTGAAATCTGCTCTGTCTGAAATTAATTAGCTATCCCTGCTTTCTTTTGATTAGTGTTAGCGTGGCATATTTTTTTCCATCCATTTACTTTTTTTTTTTTTTTTTTTGGCTTTGCTATGAGGCTGTGGGATCTTAGTTCCCTGGCTAGGGATTGAACCCCGGCCACAGGAATGAAAGTGCCCTATCCTGACCACTGGACTATCAGGAAATTCTCTATGCATCCATTTACTTAAAAACGACCCCTGTCTTTGCGTTCAGCTGTGCTGGGCCTTTGTGGCTGCACGGGCCTCTGCGCTAGCTGTAGCGGGCAGGGGCTGTTCTTTGCCGTGGTGTGTCGGCCTCTCCTTGTGGTGGTCTCTTGTTGCAGAGCACGGGCTCCAGGTGCTCGGGCCTCCGTCGTTGCTGTGCATGGGCTCAGCGGTTGTGGCTCCCCGGCTGGCTCAATAGCTGTGGTTCACGGGCTTTGCTATTCCAAGGCATGTGGGATCTTCCTGGACCAGGGATTGAACCCGTGTGTCCTGCCTTGACAGAACTCTTTACCACTGAGCCACCGGGGTAGCTCCACATCCATTTACTCTTTTTTGTCTTTGTTGCAAAGCTTGTGAGATCTTGTTTCCCTGACCAGGGATTGAACCCAGGGCTGCAGCTGCGACAGTGCTGAGTCCCAGGTGCTGGACCACCAGGAAATTCCCCATCCATCCATTTACGCTTAATCTGCTGGCACCCTTATATGAAAGTGAGTATCTATTAGACAGCCTGTAGCTGGCTCTTTTTTTTTGTATCCACTCTACCAATTTATTGTAACTGATGAGTGTAGACTACTGACATTCAAAGTGATTAGCGATGTGGCTGGATTAATGTCTACCACATTTGCCACTGTTTTATATTTGTTATCATTGTTCTTTGTTACTATTTTTGTCTTCTACTCTTCTTGCCTTTTGTGTGTGTGTGTGTTTTGAGTAAGAAATAAACATCTGTTAAGCACTTGATATTTGGAGATTTTTGTGTTAGAGTAACTACTCTCTTTTTTCCTCCGGCTATATTGAGGTATAATTGACAGAAGAAATTGTATAAATTTAAGGTACAAAACGATGATTTGATGTAAGTATATATTGTGAAATGATTGCCACAATAAAGGTAGTTAACACATCCATCACCTCACTGAGTCACCTTTTTTCCTTGTGGTGAGAACTTTCACTCCACAATACAGTACTGACAACGTGAGGCACCAGCTGTATGTTAGATCCCCTGACGTTGTTCATCTTATACTTGAAAGCTTACAGCCTTGTATCCTGTGTCTATGATTTCACCTATTTTAGATTCCATGTATAAGTGAGCTCACACACTATTTGTCTTTCTCTGTCTGACTTATTTCACTTAACATGATATTCTCAAGGTCCATCCTAACAAGGATGCCTTTTGTGGTTTAATTGAGCATTTTAGATGATTCCAGTTCCTCTCCTTTCTTATACTATCAGTATTTTCTTTCTTTCTTTTTTTTAGTGGTTGACCTAGAGTTTGCAATATACATTTACAGCTAATCCAATCCATTTCAAATAACACTGTATCATTTCTTGGGTTGAACCAATCCCTTATAATAAGAAAATAATCCTAATTTCTCCCTCCTATCCTTTGTGTCATTGCCATCATTCGTTTTATTTTAGCTTGTAAGTCAAAAAATTTAAAATGTCTTTACTGCATTTGTTACAATATTGTTTCCGTTTTATGTTTTTTGGCCACAAGGCATGTGGTTCCCTGACCAGGGGCTGAACTTGCATTTCCTGCGTTGGAAGGTAGAGTCCACTAGACCACTAGGGAAGTCGCTCATCTTATTTATACACAAATATTCGTAAGCCTATATCGTGCATGTGTGTTTGTATATAAAATGAAATATATTGTTGGCATGATTATTTGGAACAAACTGTTATCTGTTAGGTAAAAGAAGAGGAAAATGCAAGGTTTTATTTTTAGCTTCTCTTATTTCTTTCTCTGTGCTCATTCTTTCTTTAAACTGTCCCCCGTTTCTGACCCATATTATTTTCCTTCTCTTTACAGAACTACTTGGAACATTTCTTGAAAGACAAGTCTACCAACCACGAATTCCCTCAGTTTTTTTTTGTCTGAGAAAGTCTTTGTTTCCCCTTCAGTTGTGAAGGGTAATTTCACAGGGTACAGAATTCTGAATTTGTGGGGTTTTCCCCCAGCACTTTAAATACTTCACTCCATTCTTGAGGAGTTGGAAGTAATTCTTACCTTTGCTCTTCTATAGACGACGTGCTTTTCCCGCCTCTGGCTTCTTTTACAGTTGTTTTTTTTTTTTCTTTATTTCCACTTTTCTGCAGTTTGAAAATAAAATGCTTAGGTGTAATTTGGGGGGAGGGGTCATTTATCCTGTTTGGTGTTCTGTGAGATTCCTGGACCTGGTGTTTGGTGTTAACTGGGGGAAATTGTTTCAGATGTTTCTCCAGCCTCTCTCTCTTCTCCTGCTGGAATTTCCGATTATGCATGGGCTACGCCTTTGCAATTGTCCTGCATTCCTCTGATATTCTGTTCTTTTTTTTTTTTTTTTTCTTCAGCCTTTATTCGCTTGGCTTTTTTATTTTGGAGGTTTCTATCGAGATATTCTCAAGCCCAGAGATTTTTTCCTCAGCCATGTCCAGTCGACTAATAAGCCACTCAAAGCCATTTCCATTCCATTGTGTTCGATATGCAGCATTTCTTTTGGGTTCTTTCTCAGGATTTCCAGGTCTCTGCTTATACCACACATCTGTTCTTGCACGCTGTCGACTTTACTCATTAAATCCCTAGCATATCAATCATCGTTGTCTTCAATTCCTGGTCTCATCATTCCAGTCATCCTGCTGGGCTGTGGTTCGGTCTGACTGTCTGCACCAGGCCAAGCTCCCCTGTCTTTCACTAGCTCCCAGAGTTTGCTCAAATTCATGTTCACTGAATTGATGATGCTGTCCTGCCCTCAATCTTTCCCAGCATCAGTGACTTTTCAAATGAATCAGCTCTTTCCATCTGGTGGCCAAAGTATTGGAGCTTCGACTTCAGCATCAGTCCTTGCAATGAATATTCAGGACTGATTTCCTTTAGGATGGACTGGTTGGATCTCCTTGCAGTCCAAGGGACTCTCAAGAGTCTTCTCCAACACCACAGTTCAAAAGCATCAATTCTTTGGCACTCAGCCTTCTTTTGGCACTCAGCCTTCAACTCTCACATCCATACATTACTACTGGAAAAACCATAGCTTTGACTATATGGACCTCTGTTGGCAAAGTGATGTCTCTGTTTTTTAATATGCTGTCTAGGTTTGTCATAGCTCTTCTTCCAAGGAGCAAGTGTCTTTTAACTTCACTGCTGCAGTCACCACCATCAGTGATTTTGGAACTCAAGAAAATGAAGTCTGTCACTGTTTCCATTGTTTCCCCATCTATTTGCCATGAAGTTCTGGGACTGGAGGCCATGATCTTTGTTTTTTGAATGCTGAGTTTTAAGCCAACTTTTTCACTCTCCTCTTTCACCTTCATCGAGAGGCTCTTTAGTTTCTCTTCACTTTCTGTCATTTGGATGGAATAGTCTGCATATCTGAGGTTATTGATATTTCTCCTGGCAATCTTGATTCCAGCTTGTGCTTTATCCAGCCTGTCATTTTGCATGATGTACTCTATAGAAGTTAAATAAGCAGGGTGACAATATACAGCCTTGACATACTACTTTCCCAATTTGGAACTGGTCCGTTGGTCCATGTTCAGTTCTAACTGTTGCTTCTTGACCTGCATGTAGTTTTCTCAGGAGGCAGGTAGGGTGGTCTGGTATTCCCATCTCTTCAAGAATTTTCCACAGTTTTTTTGTGATCTACACAGTCAAAGGCTTTGTCATAGTCAATGAAGCAGAAGTAGATGTTTTTCTAGAATTCCCTTGCTCTCTCTATGATTCAGTGGATTTTGGCAATTTGATCTCTTGTTCTTCTGCCTTTTCTAAATCCAGCTTGTATATCTAGAAGTTCTCGGTTCACATACTGTTGAAGCCTAGCTTGAAGGATTTTGAATATTGCTTTGCTAGCATGTGAAATTTTCATTTTCTGAATGTTGAGCTTTAAGCCAACTTTTTCACTCTCCTCTTTCACTTTCATCAAGAGGCTTTTTAGCTCCTCTTCACTTTCTGCCATAAGGGTGGTGTCATCTGCATATCTGAGGTGATTGATATTTCTCCTGGCAATCTTGATTCCAGCTTGTGTTTCTTCCAGTCCAGCATTTCTCATGTTGTACTCTGCATATAGGTTAAATCAACATTCAGAAAACGAGGATCATGGCATCTGGTCCCATCACTTCATGGGAAATAGATGGGGAAACAGTGGAAACAGTGTCAGACTTTATATTTTTGGGCTTCAAAATCACTGCAGATAGTGACTGCAGCCATGAAATT
>SJYV01045784.1:18345-54802 GCA_006410875.1 Neotragus pygmaeus | reverse complement strand
AGGCCTGGCGTGCTGCAATTCATGGGGTCGCAAAAAGTCGGACACGACTGAGCGACTGAACTGAACTGAGCCTATCCCTTCTCTAGGAGATCTTCCCGACCCAGGAATCAAACCAGAGCCTCCAGTATTGCAGGTAGATTCTTTACTAGCTGAGCTACCAGGGAAGTCCAGTGTTTTTATTTTCATTTAGCTCTTTATTTAAGGGTCAGGAAGAACATTTGCAGAAGGATTGAACAGCTGTAAAATAATGAACTGTTAGAAGAGATTGAAGGAGGTGGTAAAGAATCACTTTAAAAACAAGTGCATGAACTGTGCTATCTAAATGGGTTCATCTGTGCTCCTAATGACAAATGAAATATGTCTAGGGCATTCCCAAGTCCATCCTTCCCTGATAGATCATCTATCAATCACAACCGATGGCAGATTCTCAAAGAGGAAGCCAAAGATGCAAATACCTACACCAGTTGCTTCGGTGTGATCAGCAGCTCAGGAGAAGCTTCAAGCCAAGCAAGTGGACTGTGATAACCTCCACCAGACACAGCTTTGCCCAAGAAGCTTCAGAGCATCTCAGGGAGGCAGAGAGGGGGAAACTGCGGTGGGGAGGAAGCCAATGAGCAGGCCAAGTGCACACTATACAAGACACGTGACAAATACAACTACCCTTAGCACAATGTAACCTCATAGACCAATGATGTTCAGTTCACATCCTTGATATAAACACCCAGTTAATTCCAGGCAGACTTAAGACTCATTATTATGAACCATCTCCTACCTTGCAACACATGTACGTGCTGCCAGTGGCATGAACACTTTCTACTTTTGTTTATACCCAGCCAAGAAAGACATTCTCTTGGGGTGGTAAGAAGTCTTCCACTGGTTTGACAAAATGTAAGTTCTACAACTAAAATTAAGCTTTCCGACATCCCTAAGATTTCACCCTTACCACATCACCACTGGGCCATTCCAGAGTCACCACATTTCAAAACACACTGTGGAAAAAATGCAGCCTTGATGGTAATTCCATTCTAGTCCAGATACTGGCCAGTGTGTTCCCATTTCCCTCCCTCACTGATTCACCTCCGAGGGAACTGGGAACCAAGAGCAGGAAGAGTTGCCCCTTTTGGGTGTGTCTAGGTAGGCACATTTCCATCCATTTTTGACAACTGGTATAATACCTAGTCTCAAAGAGAAATGCTTTCCCCCACTTTTCTCCACGGAGCCAATCAAGGTCATATTAATCCTTGAAGGCTTAGCTTCCATCTCCCCTCCTTGGTCAAGTTTCTGCTGAGAGCCAGGTCTAGTACTGAAGAGTGTGGCTCTGCCCTGCATGTGGGTTCCCCTGGCTTCACAATCGTGGCTCTGTTAATACTCGCTTTATGATTTAGGCTAAGTAACTTAACCTCACCATGTCTCAATTCCTTCATCTGTAAGATGTAATTTTTAAAAAAAAGCCTTCTTCATAGGTCTATTGTATAGATTAAATGTTAATCTGTATGAAGCCCATAGAACCCTGTAAAGCACATAAAAATTCAATATCAGCTGTTATAAAGTTATAACATTATAATTATAATGTTAAAATCTCACACAGTCCTCTTGTTCCTCTGGATCTCATCTATTCTACTAATTTAATGCATGATATTGATCCTATTGTGCTTCTTTGGTAGCTCAGTGGTAAAGAATCCACCTCCAATGTAGAAGATGTGGGTTCCATCCCTGAATTGGGGAGATTCCCTGGAGGAGGAAATGGCAAATCACTCCAGTATTCTTGCCTGGGAAATCCCATGGATAGAGGAACCTGGTGGGCCATAGTCCATAGGGTCATAAAGAGTTGAATATGACTGAGTGACTGGGGACACATACACACACAATGATATTATTGGGTAACGTCATGTGCTTTCTATGGACAGACATATCATTTCCCCTAAAAGATTGTCAGGTCCCTGGGGGAAGAGAGTTGATTTGGTTTCCAATGACATCCTCCGTGGCATATGACACAGTACAGGTCCATGGCCTGAGACAGCTGCTTTGCACACAGCAGGCACTCCATCAACCCTCACAGGCATACAACTCTGTAAAAACTGAAAGGAATTATTTCTGTTTCAAAGGTCTGTGGGTTAAGAAAGTTGCTGAAGATATATCAAATTATAGAATAAGATGCAAATCATGTTTACACACCCTTCTCTCTACCACCAACACACACGCTGGATGGTTAAATTCCTTCTATAATGTCCTTGGAAGTGGCCTTCCTGTCTATGTTAATAGTGAAGGCAAAGAAGTTTCAGTTCATATATTCAACTATGGTAGTAGATGCCTGAATCACTGCATGAAGAAGGATTCAGGGCCTGTGTTTAAGGGTCAACCACAAAAAGTTCCATGATCAATTAATGAGCTCTGGAATGAAGAAGAAGCATGAGGCACTGCATTTTTTTTCTAACTCTGAAAATGTCTAAATGAGGGAACACATTTGCTCCAAAGAGAGCAGACTACACATAATTTTTTAATAAGAGAAAAATATAAAATTAATTGTGGCTTATATCTTGAAGAAAGTATTTTTTACATCAGTTGACTTGTTTAATAACACCAATTTTCCCACTTCTGTTATGAAAATGTATGCAAATAAGCAAAGCTACTAAGTATGAACATCTTCATTCTTGCATTTGTTCATTCATTCAGTGAATTAATATGTTGATCTTTAGCAAATTCGTTTCTCTTTCTTCTCTATCCTCCTCTGAAAAAGAGGGTAATAAGAGTACTTACTTCATAGAATTGCTGGCAGATTAGATGAGATGAGACCTGTAAAACATATACTCTAATGCCTGGCACACAGTATGATATATACTCAATAAAAGGCAGCTCTTACAACAGTCTCTATGTATCAAGTACTGGGTTAGGTGCTGTAGATACACTGAAGAACCCAATGTGGTGCTTGCTCTCAAGAGGGCCTGATGGTGTCAGAATAGCTATGATTGATAAAAGCCTGGGGTACTTTAAAAACTTATCAAGGGACTTCCCTGGTGGTCCAATGGTTAAGACTTTGCCTTCCAATGCAGGTGGTGTGGGTTTAATCCCTCATTGGGGAGCTAAGATCCACATGCCTCAGAGCCAAAAAGCCAAAACATAAAACAGAAGCAATACCATAACAAATTCAACACAGGCTTTTAAAAATGGTCCACATTAAAAAAAAAAAATCTTAAAAAAAACTCATCAAAGCCCCTAGATTTAGGGGCTGGTAAGGAATGTCCGCCCACAGAAAGTTTTATCTAAGCCAAGTTTTCAAAGATAAGTGATCTATAAGCAGAATCTTAAAGCTAGCCAATGAGGCTGAATAACATAAAAACAAAACTGTATGAGGCCAGGGATGGCTCATTTGGTGGGCTGGATACACTAGTTCTAAACTATGTCTTATTAGTGTGGGGAAGCAGCCTGCTTTATGTGATGAAAGGCTATGTATAGGTCAGATCCTTTTTAAAAGATCTCTATGTCAGGAAGTTGCACATAAAGGCTATCTGGCTATGCTGCTTTCAGGCATCCAATAGCAAACCATTCTGTAAAGTAATTACATATCCCTGAAGTGTCTACTGGGAAACCTGGCCTGACATGTTTGTCCTATCTGTACACTGCCCTACCAAGTCCTACCTAAGTCAAGGTCTGGTTTAAATGCCCTCTCCACCTCAAAACCTTCCTCTGAAGGGATTTCTCCATTATTTGTGCACTTCTAAATTACTTATTTTTACCTGAATTCCTTTGGTACTTATTATGGGGCTTCCGTGGTAGCTCAGATAAAGAATCTGCCTGCATGCAGGAGACCTGGGTTCAATCCTTAGGTCAGGAAGATCCCCTAAAGAAGGGAATCGACCTATTATACTAGGCCTTATATTTTCAGGGTAATTTGTGGAGTTTTTCAATGATCTTAAGGACAGTGGTCATATCACCCACTTCTCCACAACACATAGAGCGCCCATCAATGCAGCTTGCCCAAAGGGGCCTGTAGCATCATTTGGGTGACTGAATTCAGATCTGTCACTTCATTCATGTGATCCAAGTGAACTACGGCTAGTTTAAAATCCAATTTTAAAGGGATTATCCAGACTGAAGGGCTAAATGAAAGATTCATTTTTAAGAAGGAGAAATGAAAGACACAGAAGCACTGGTCTACTAAGCAAAAGAAGCAAGTTTCTTTCTGAGTCTCTAGTAGAGAAAGTTCAAAAGGTGAAGCGAAGGGTCCTGTATACATACTTTATTAAGCCATCTTCCATGTAAATATCAGCATAAAAGGATTGATCATCGTTGACAATTCTGCCTCCCTTGATCAGAAGACGGTCGCTCTAGAAAAGAAGGAAAACAGGAGTCATTCTTACAGCTGGGATTTCCGAGGAGAGTGGTCTCCCAAGGTTCTCCCAAGTCCTTGTTTCAGAGGTTTAGCAGGAACCACTGTCTTAAGACCCCTGTGAGTTCAGTGCACTCAGTATTTGAGTGGCTGTGTCTCTTGGGATCTAATCTTTCTTGTTTAACCATAACTCAAATTATTCTGAGTTTCACTTCTTTCTTCTGCAACCTATCACAGCCACTTAGAAACGTAGCTACTCTTCATATTATCTTTTTTCCAGAAAGCATTAAATAACACTAAGTAGGATAACATTTACCTCGGTGTCTAGCATCCCGTCTGATGTTCTGTTGGCACTCAATAGTAAGTGCAAAAACGCAAAAACGGAACTTAGGGTCAGGCATACAATGAAATAGCCTTGAAAAGTCTTTATGACAGGGGGATCATGTTATGTTCAAAATTCGGGAGGGTTATATGTGCACACATATGCACACAAATTGTGGAATGTATAACTCAAGGAGGAGAAATTATGTGGGATTCATATATGAACTGGGTACACTCAGTATACTGAGTACACTACACTCAGTATTTCTCACATTCTCTGAAATACTATTTCTTTATTACTTTTCTTATGAGAAAAGTCTTTTAAAAGTCATAGCTAAATGAAAGCTGGGTAAGTGATCCAACTGGAAACAAAGCACAGACATTCCGAGGTAATTAACAAAATACAAACATATATTTTATGTCTAAGTCAGGAGAGAAACAGATCACCGTCAGCTTTAGAGATCACAGATTCCATTAAATGAATGGAGCTTAGATCACAGCGTGAAGGATGGACATGGCTTTGCTGGGTTCATGTGGGAGACGAGAATTCTTAGGAGCCTGGCTGAGTGGAGCTGTAGCCTGAAGAACAATGGTGGGCTATAGTTTGTTATGAATTCAACATACAGAGCTCAACTACACCCATCCATCCATTCATCCACTCATCGTTCACACATCCACTTACTCAGCAAATAGGTATCTAACCTTTTTTTTTTTTTATTAAATAGGTGGTAAGGATGTGGCAGAGAATGAGCCATACCAGGTCCCTGGCTTGATGGAACTGAAAGCGGAAGTCTGGCAAAAAACTCACCAGAATAAGTAAAACAATGTAAAATTGTGTCAAGCGTCACAAATAAAGGAGAATGGGGCTTTTTTTTGACCACCTTCGCCGTCACCCCTGTCCCCATTTTTTGGGCTTCCCAAGTGGTGCCAGTGGTAAAGAACCCACCTGCCACTGCAGGTTAGCCCTAAGAGACACCTGTTGGATCCCTGGGTGGGGAAGATTCCCTGGAGAAGAGAATGGCACAACCCACTCCAGTGTTCTTGGGGAATCCCATGGAAAGAGGAGCCTGCCTGGTCACAGTCCGTAGGGTCACAGAGAGTCGGACACAACTGAAATGACTTAGCACAGCACGGCACAGGGCGTTTTAAAACAGAGGCTAGGAATGGAAGAGAACTGCAGATGGAGGGAACCGTGTGTGCAAAGGCCCTGTGGTGGGGGAAAAGTTGTGTTTCTTTGAAAACCTGAAATAGATCAGTGTGGAGGAAACTCAAGGATCAAGGAGGGACCTGATGAGGACAGGAGATGACACTGGTGAGACAGGGCTTTCAAAAGGGACCTAGGCTTTATGGAGAAGGACACCCCACAAACAGGCTGACTTCTGGCTTCGGAAATCAAAGACTACGAACAGGGCCAGAAGATGAGAAGTGAAGCTAGGGCTCCACTGGGGATGTAGCCAATTATTTCTCAGTCTCTCCTGCTTCCAAGGTGTTGCGTGAGAAGAAGCAATTTCATCATGCTATACTGTCGGGGGAAGGATTTTTTTTTTTTTTTTAAGATACACATCAATGAGATGTTGAGAAAAAACTTACCTATGTGGCAAAGAAAATGCACTAATGAGGTCAAATACAAACTCCCACCACACACAGTCTCCAACCCCTCATGAGCTGCCCTCTGTCAGTACGTCCACCCTCGTTTCTACCACGTGTTTTATCAATGTATGTGTGTGCGTGTTAGTCACTCAGTCGTGTCCAACTCTTTGTGACCCCATGGATTGTAGCCTGCCAGGCTCCGGGGTTCTCTAGGCAAGAATACTGGAGTGGGTTGCCATGCCCTCCTCCAGGGGATCTTCCTGACCCAGGGATCAAACCATCTCTGGTGTCCCCCGAATTGGCAGACAGATTCTTTACCACTAGCTCTACACATATGGCGGCAAATCAAAGAACGTCAGTTCTTGCCATCGACGGCTCTCTGGCCACTAAGCAGTTCTCTCTGCCGTCTCCCATGTTCACCTGCCATTGGCAACCATCCTCTCTTCTGTTAAGCCTCAAAGGGTTTTTTCCCCAGGATGTATTACCTGAGTTTCCAGCAAATTTTAGGTGTTCCCACTGCAGCTGAAACAATGATATTATTCCACAAGAATTGGTTTACTGTTTAATGGTCTCCTGGCTACACCACAGGCCTGTGGGCTTAGAACTATGTGTCTTTTGATCTTTTTAGTTCATTTCCTGGGTCCCATCTCTTGCTGTTCAGTCACTAAGTCATGTCTGACTCTTTGTGACCCTATCTTAGACAGCTGGGACCCATCTTAGACAGCTGTTAAACGTTGGTCAAATAAATGGATGAAGGGTGGGACATAGGAGGGTATATTATATCAGAAGAATAGAAAGGCCGTCTGAGTCAGAAAATTATGTGAAATGGTCAGAAAATTGGGCTTTTAAGGAAAAACATTTTAATTGAAGGCTATTGTAATCTACTCTTTTAACAGTAATTGCAAAATTATATGAGGCACTCCTATGACTGTGCTTCCCAAACAAGGGTGCACATTAGAAAAATATAGATTTCCAGGTCCTGCTCTGGGCCAACAAATCTGTATTTGATAAGCTCTATAAATGGCTCTTAGGCAGCCATCAGCCAGCCCAGTACCAAGTTACACCCCAGACCAGTTTGTGTGTCTGTGAAGGTGACAGAAGCTTCTCCAGCAGAAGCTTCACACTAACAATAATCTTGGTAACTTTAAGAGTTCCCTCTCACAGCTCAGTGCTTTTCTGATATTCTTTATCTTTCTAACAAAGAGCTGAAATAAGCTGGTTGGAGGAAAAGAGCCAGTTACTGCCTGAACTAAGCCCTGTCATGAAATATAACCATCCTCTCCTGCCTGGGGACATCCAGTCTTGAGCCACTGGGGATCATCACTTCTTTCAGTAAGCATCAAATCTCAACAAGGGGGCAAAAGCTATCCCAGACACCTTGTACATCAGAGGGATAGGGAGAGGTGACCCACGTGGAATTAACATCACTGAGATGGCATCGTTCAAAACTGTTCAAATGCTATTGAAATAATTTTGACCCAATCATAAAAAATTTAAATGGGCACAAAATGAAGTGGGGGCCTTGCACAGGTTTCAGATATGGGAATAATAAAACCTCTACTCTATTTGGTACAGTATTATTATTTGTTTTTTATCGTGGAGAGCAGAAGTATCAAAACCACAACTTGCAGAGCTCAAGCAAATGCTGTTCCTGGGGTCCTCAGCTTGTCTCCCAAACTTTTATTAAAGTGGTTAACGCATGCATGCATGCGTGCTAAGTCACTTCAGTTGTGTCTGACTCTATGTGACCCTATGGACTGTAGTCCACCAGGCTCCTCTGTCCATGGGATTCTCCAAGCAAGAATACTGGAGTAGGTTGCCAAACCCTCCTCCAGGGGATCTTCCTGACCTAGGGATCGAACCTGCATCTCTTATGTCTCCTGCATTGGCAGGTGGGAGCAAACCAGTGTTTCTCATGCATTAACACCTATAAGGAATGATGGCACTTCTTGAGCACATGGGAATAACCTGGAGGGTGTTTGGAACCCAAGACGAAGCTAATTAGAGACTGAAGCACCAAGGACTGTGGCTGCCGCAGGTGCTGCACGGCCACCAGGACTCAGTGCAGCCCACTCTTGTAGCCCAGCCAGGTTCCAGGTGTGCCAGCTGCCAAGCCTGGGCTCCACGGGGTTCTCCCAGTACTGAGAGAATCAGGCCAATTACCTAATCAGGTTTGTGATCTTGAGTTAGGACTTAACCTCTCAGCACCCCAGTTTTATTAGCTCACAGTGGTAATATTAATCATACCAGGCTCACCTCACAGGGTGGCTGCCAGAATGCAATAAGGGGGATGAAGGGGGAAAAGTGTGTGTGTGTACATGTAGACATAAAATATCTAACATGCTAACATGTAGTAAATACCTATAAATACTAGTTCCATTTATTCTACTCATTATTTACAGTACTTTAAATTTTAATAAAATGCTTTGAATTAAGAAACTTATGGGGGAGGGACTATTGTCCCCATTTTCTAAATGGAAGATCTACACAGAGAGATAGATGACTTTCTCCAAGTGACAGAGTTGATTAGTTGCAGTTGGAAGCAAATCCAGGTCTTCCATCTCTTAGCTCCTGACTGCTTTCCACCTGAGGCTACTACACCAATAATCCGTAAACCTTAAGCCAAGTGGCTCTTTCTGACGGGGCTGTCCTCTCTGATGCTGAATGTGACAGGTCCTGTGCAGGAACACTTTCTTTGTGATAGGAAACTTCAGGAATCAAATCACTTGTAAGCCACTCTTTATAAAATCAGCGCATCACACCTGTTCCTTATGGCCTAAAGGTGTTTGTGTGTGTGTGTGTGTTTTAATTTTGGTGTATAGTTGCTTTACAATGTTGTATTTGTTTCTGCTATACAGCAAGGTAAATCAGCCATACATACANAAATTCATGGACAAACTATAGCTCTTCTTAACCCATCTGGAAAGTGAAAGCGCATTCGCTTCTGTAAAATACATTCCCAAACACAGTACTTTAAGCCTAAGTTAGGAACCCACGGACAACAAGTGAGGGGATCCAGAGGTTTTCAACCTCGTTTTTATCTCCTTCCACCTTAGACACAAATCAGAGAGAACATTCCCTTCCCTGAAACCCACTGAGCACAATATCATTCATCGAGGAGGCTGTAAGTTCAAGCAGAAGTGTTGGTCACACTCACGCCTAAAAGGATTAGTTTGATTTCAACTCGCTCTTGAGTGAATTTGGTTCGATTTCAGAGACCCCAGCACCGGGCACGAGCCCAACTCATCCCCGAGGGAGGGAGGCCCTAGCTGATGATGACCTGAACTTTGTTGAAAACAAAGATACTTGTATAGATTTTGTTGTTCAGTCGCTCAATTGTGTCCGACTCTTTGTGACCCCATGGACTGCAGCACTCCAGACTTCCCTGTCCATCACCAACTCCCGAAGCTTGCTCAAACTCTTGTCCATCGAGTTGGTGATGTCATTCAACCATCTCACCCTCTGTAGTCCCCTTCTCCAGCCTCCAATCTTTCCCAACATCAGGGTCTTTTCCAATGAGTCAGTTCTTCGCATCAGGTGGCCAAAGTATTGGAGCTTCAGCTTCAGCATCAGCCCTTCCAATGAATATTCAGGGTTGATTTCCTTTAGGATTGTCTTCTCCAACACTCGTTTCGCAGTGCCCCTAAATGTCGGAGGCTGCTGGAGAGAGTTTGACCTCCCTCCCCAAGCTTTCCTTTGGAGTAGGAAATGGCAACCCACTCCAGTATTCTTGCCTGGGAAATCCCATGGACACCAAAGCCTGGTGGGCTACAATGTATGAGGTAGCAAAGAGTCGAACACGATTGAACGGCTGGGCACACACGCACACCCCTAAACTTTCATTCATCTGAGGGTTTTTGCCCAACTCACTGCACATACTTGTCTACACAAGTCTTGTCTTTATGTCTACCATATATCTTTTTAAAAAACTTACTTGCATACCTGTAGTCGTGGCCGAGTGGTTAAGGCGATGGACTAGAAATCCATTGGGGTTTCCCCGCGCAGGTTCGAATCCTGCCGACTACGGTGAAAATTTTAACCTATGTAGTCCTGCGCGGAAAAGCAAAGCTAACACTGAGTACATTCTCAGAAGTTTACCCACTCCAATATTCTTGTCTGGAGAATCCCATGGACTGTAGCCTAACAGGCTTCTCCGTCCATGGGGTCTCAAAGAGCCGGACTCGACTGAGTGACTTCCCTTTCACTTTCTAGTAATTTCCCAACCAGAATCTTGTACAAGGCTCAAGGGTGTCTTCAGTTTTCCCTTCCCAAAGGGACACTTGGGTGAAATGTTAAATCACTTATACATTTTATTAAAATATTGGCCACAGAGTGAAATTGGCTTTTTGAAATTATATGAGTTTATTCATGTAACCATTACCATAATCAGGATACAGGAAAGTCCCATCGATCCATAAACCTCCCCATGTAATCCCTTTATAGTCATCTCCTAATTCTATACATAGCAGTTGACAACCAGATGTTTTTTGCTCCCTTGTTTGACTTTTCTGAGAATGTTGTGGAAATGGAATCATACAGAATGTAACCTTTTAAGATTAGCTTCTTTCACATGAGACAGAACATGGCTTAAGATTTATGCAAGTTGTTGCATGTATTAAAATTTTGCACCTTTTTGCCGTCGAATAGAATTTCATTGAGTGGATGTACCACAGTTTATTTCTTCTTCTATCCATTGGTTTGGGCAATTGTGGGTGGGGAGGGGTGCATATGCTATTAACTTTAGTATATGCACATTTTCATTTTTACTGGATAGATATTTCGATGGCTGCTTCCCCCTCCCCCATTTTCAAAATGCATTACTTTATTTTCCTCGTAAGGCAACCATACCTTTTAAACCTTGAGTGTATAACAGACTCAAGATTTCTCCAGAAAGCTCTAGGGTTTCCATGAACTTTCCTGGAGCTTATGGCCTCAGTAGTTATATTCCTTTGAAATAATAGCATGTATCTAATCATGCTGTGTTTTGATAGAGATAATTTCATGTGTGTTTGGAAAAAGTTTGAATCAGGAAGCTGATATGTGCACTGTTCTCTATATATGTATATTATATGACTTGCACTACTTTATTTTATGGTTATTTTTTTGATGTGTCTTAGCTTCTCAGAGAGGTATATTGTATAAAAATATACCACCAAAAATCCCACCATGGTTGTGATTTTTATCTTTCTCTTGGCACTTCCATCAATTCCTGGAATTTCTCTCCATTTCTTAAATTTCCAGAAGCTAGACATTCTGCATAAAGCCATGATCTATGTAAGAATTATGACTTGGAGACTCTAGGTGCGAACACCAATTGAAAAATTCCAACAAGAAAAGCCTAGGAAAAAATCTATTTAATTTATACAAACTTTAGACTAGCCATTGAGACTTAAGAGAAATGCTGCTACTTAGAGATACTTCTATATGTTTCCTTCCTCAAAAGAAGCAAGGAAAATGCAATTTAAATATAATTTGTCTCATGGGAAACTGGGTAAAAATTAAGGATAAGCTGCAGTGCAGATTCTGATCATCTTGTGCTTCAAAATGAGTCTGGCTCCATCCACTGTTTCTGACCGGAAGTCTAACTTCTGGCTTTCTCAAACCCAGGAGGAACCCAAACCCCATAACCACTCTGAGAGAAGAGAGAAACTCAGAACTGGTTTGACTAGAATCTCACTCTCAGGCGTGGGTGCAACTTTGCGTCTTAAGATACAGCATTGGGGTTAATGAATCATGGAGCTTGAATCTAAAGAAGATTTTGAGAAAAGTGGGCCCCTTTTGCAATTTTTTCCATCACAGTTAGCAGGAGAGCTCCATCCAGCTACTTACGGACGTGCGGGCAAGCACACTGTCCTGTAAGGATCTCTGTGAGCAAGAAATGAAGGGCAATGCTTGATGATCTCCTCGCTGCCATCGGAGGCCTGGCCCTGAACTATCAGAATAGTCCTGAGCGCGGACCTGTGTTTTTCCCGGGTAGTCACAGCACTGCCTCATTTAAGGTAGCAGATCTCTTTCCATTAAATTGAAAGTCATGCACTTGTAGAGACAGGAAGCAGCCAGCATCCCCGGAATTCCACCCTCACAAATTCCAAGGGTCATCTCTCGACAGAAATTTGCTACTGGGCGGCCTCGGTGAACTTAGCCGAAGAGAAGTAAGAGACTAGGACAGATGAAAGAGGCTCTAGAGATTGCGTGCGAGACGCCAAGGAATCCACCGACCCCGCCCCAGAAACCTAGTCTTTAAGGAAGCGCCCTGGCTTTAAGGAAAAAAAGGTGTCCGCAGAATAGTAGTAAGAAAAATCTTCAGTACAATTTGGCAGTCTTCACTGGACATTTTTCTCTTGATGAAGTAGAGTATGATGAGTCTTTTATCTTGAAATATTGAATCTCTGATTTGCTCCTCACCAATCCCCACACCTGACAAAATTCAGACTTTTGCTTCAAGTGTACCTTTTCCACTTTCTCGAAAACATAACTTCTCTTGCAAGGTTTCTTCCGTGAATGTGCCAGAAATCAACACATTAAAGCTTGCTTTCCTAGAGGCAATGGACCTGATAACTAAATAATCTATGTGGAGAAACGTATTAATTTATGGCCAAAACTGGGCAGAGGTACAGTTCAGTTTTCCTGTCTATATGAAGATTAAAAATACCTCGACGAGTTTTAAAGTATTACATCATACAATGAATATAACACGTTCAATCCAGTGCTGGTGTTACAAGAAATGTTCAAAATATTAATTCTGTGTTTTTTGTTTGTTTGTTTGTTTGTTTTTTGTTTGTTTTTTAAGAAGAAAGCAAGGACTAGAACTACCAAGTTTCTGAGTTAATGGCGGGGGCGGGGGCGGGATCGGACACTCTTTGGGGTCTTGTATTTGGCCAAAACAACAACAACAACAAAAAACAGAAAGAAAAAAAAAAAAACTAAATCCCTTAGGATTTCTTTTCAAGTGTCGTGAGTGGATGTAGACTAAGTNGGGGTGGGGGGGGGGGGGGGGGGGGGGATCGGACACTCTTTGGGGTCTTGTATTTGGCCAAAACAACAACAACAACAAAAAACAGAAAGAAAAAAAAAAACTAAATCCCTTAGGATTTCTTTTCAAGTGTCGTGAGTGGATGTAGACTAAGTATTTTGATAGTTTAAACTAAATGGTTTCAGTAGAGTTACTGTGACACATCACTGACAGTTATGGCAAACTATTCTCCGTGTGTGGTTCCATGGTGTAATGGTTAGCACTCTGGACTCTGAATCCAGCGATCGGAGTTCAAGTCTCGGTGAAACTTGCCAGCGTTTTGTCTCTTTATTTTCCCCTGGAAAATATTGTCTACCTTTTGACAAAATCAATTTGGCCTATTTTATTTCTTATAAGTCCAAACACATCGGCATTTGGGTGAGGAGGCAGAAGTGAAATCGCATTCTGGTTTAATGGAGTTCATTTTATAAGGAAAAAAAGGAGTATCAGAAGTAAGTTAAGTACAACTGCAAGATGACAAAAACCTTGCACTCTGCTGCGACTAGAAAATAAAAAACTAATAAAAAGCAATAACGATTCTTTTAATAAAGTTTACTTTCAGTACACACTAAAAGAATATTTAAATTAATCTAATAGTACTGGAGAATATATAAACAGCAAATTTCTTTTCTGCCCATGATCTCTACCTGCACAATTTCTGACACCCTCCACCCTTACACAGGGCCACTGAACCTAGTGTGTGTATGTATATATATATGAGAGAGAGAGAGACAGAGAGAGAGAGAAACTAAAGGTGGAAAATCCTAAAGTAGGTGACTTTAAGTAAACAAGCAAGCAATAGTCATTATTACATTTAAAAAATATCTACAGATTTAACCTATTTCAGCTTAAAATGGGTGGGGAATCCATAATAACATTTTCATTGCCGTACTCATCTGCACACTGGGCTACACACATAACACCAAACATCTCCTTTTATCAGATAAAATGAGTGACTACTGCTATTTGCTTACTAATTACATTCTTGGTGTAAGTTTTCCTCCCCCCCCCAACCCTTGTTCTTTTACTGTATGCAGTGGACTCTGGATTTTTTTTTTTTTAATATAGTATTTGTCTTGGATGAAGTTTGAGTTGTTTTGCTTTGTTTTCTTGGATTAGACATTTGCAGCTATTTCACATGACCTAGAGACTGGGAAGATTTCACCCACACCCCTACATAGTCTTATTATGATATCAGGTTGTATGGGAGATTTTAAAGCAATTTTTTTTTTCTTAAAACTAACACATATGAAGATTCTGCTCCCGTATACTGATCTTATATAGTATCTGCTGCTTCTCAACATTAGCCCTTTGTGTAAAGCACTTATTTAAACATTCATGTATAGGTTCTCCTTCATAATGAGTTCTATGAAGTTCCTCCTTTGACGTGTAAACACACTCCTCTGTTAAAAACCAGAGTGCTGATTTTCTCTCTCACAGTGTGCCACTAACTTTAAGATACTGTGCACCTATATTAATTTGGTTGTGTTTTTTTTTTCTTTTTTGCAAATACTGTACAGAGAAAACACTATTTATGATCTTATTATATTCCTTTGACCTTCACAGAATGTGGAATGTACTCTTCATACTCCATTATCCATATAAACAGATCATTTTTACTTTGCTCAAAATTTTAGTTTGCTTTATTCTTTCTTATATTTGTAGATACATATTCCCAGATAAAAATGCAAAAGATGTCTACTCTGCAACTGTAAAGCCCTGTTTTTATTGCATATGTTGTTGCCATTACACAGTATATATACCAAATGGAAATATGAATATTATGGGACTCATGCTTATAGTGCATCTTGCTTTACATGAACCCCAGCATTCCTTGAGCTGACCATAGTGACGAGTCAACAGTAGTTGATGAGTATATCATGATGCTTTTAACAGCAAGACGGAATGCAGTATGGGTGCGACGTGGTCTGAGTTGGTGTTAACTATGTAGAATGCCCACTAAAATCGTAGTCGACAGGATTCGAACCTGCGTGGG
This sequence comes from Neotragus pygmaeus, assembly GCA_006410875.1. Taxonomy (NCBI): domain Eukaryota; kingdom Metazoa; phylum Chordata; class Mammalia; order Artiodactyla; family Bovidae; genus Neotragus; species Neotragus pygmaeus. Next base: position 39,556 of record SJYV01045784.1, on the reverse strand, counting down.
GAGACCCCAATGGATTTCAAGTCCATCGCCTTAACCACTCGGCCACGACTACTGACTTACTGCTTCTCTTGTGGGCCAAAGTGAAAATTAGTTAGTGGCAAGTTCTGCAACAGTTGGTCTGACAACAAAAAGTTTCTTAGCCCTGTCCAGGTCTCTCCCTCGTGTATGAAATAGAGCAAATCAAGAAGCAGCTGGTGATGTAATTCAATAAAAAGTTCCTAGACAAAGGACTGGATTTTCCTGGATGTTGAAGCTTGTCCACTAGCCGCTGACAATCGTGGACACACACGGTCATTCCTAGTTCTCAGGAACCCGCAGAAGGGGAGCTTTGTGTTTAGAGTGAGTTCCAAACAACCTCCAGTCGCAAATACCAATGGGAGAAGGAACTCGAATGAAGGGAAAATTCGAGAATTGGAGGTGCGGGGTGGGGGTGGTCATCTGTGTTTACTTTCAGGTTTAGAATCTAAATCAGGAATCTCTTCCATGGCATCAAACTGACTTGTGCTTCCAAAAGAACGTTTAAAATCAGACTACCTCGACAATNGCCGGAGATAAAGGAACGAACCAGTTAGAAAGTAATAGCAAATGACAAGGGGGGAAAAAAGGAAGATCTTTATTGCTCAGGATGCCAGGACAGAGATGGAAGACTCAGACTGGATAATTAAAGAGCATTTAACAAAGAGATTATTTAAAAAAACATGCGCAGGCCTTAGGGAGATTAAATGGATGGGCAGCCCCCAGGGTCCACCAACCGCAGGGAGTCACACCATCCCAAGGCCCGAGGCCAGAGGAGTGATCACCGGAGTCAAAGTGGGGGCAGATACACGGAGAGGGCGCTGCCAGGAAATGTGACCTGCAGCAGGGGCACACCGCCACTCCACAGTCACCCAGCAGCATGCAGTCAGGGTGAAATACCCTGACTCCACTGTCCACCCTCCCTCAACACCGAGTGGCACCACGTGAACTAAATCCAACTCGGAGCCCAAGTGCAAAGGACCTGCTGATGCAGCCCAGACAGGTCCAGGGCGTGGAGCAAGACAGAAAATCCTAGAGATGGCAGCTGGAGAGGCAGATAGAAAACATCCAGCCCAGCCCCTGAACAGCCAACCATGGGACACGATTTCATAAACTGAACACAGTCACACTGCGGATTATGATGCAGATACTTTTCAACAGGTTAAATTTAATCCTGAACTGAAGCAATGTCTAAAATAAGTACTTTTCAATGTGTGAAATATGATACTGTTCTTGCAAAAGCAAACAAATATACTACATGTAAATATGTTTATTACTTTTCTATGTGAGCAGCACAAAGGTCTGGAGGGACCCATATCAAATCATCAACATTAGGAATGGCAAGAGACAGAGAGTCAAAGGGCGGAGGGAGAGAAACTTTTTTTCTCTCTTTTTCCTCTATTCATGCATTATTTCACTAGTTGCACAATACATGTCAGTTTATAACTTTCAAAAGTGATTTAATACAGAAAATTATACAAAAGAAAAGAGAACAAGGAGTTTGCCATGCTCCAGGTGACAGGAAGAGCATTGATTAGAACACATATGGTACACTTTGGAGAAAAGCTGGAATCTGCTTAGCAAGGAAGGGTAATAGAAAGTGATGTGCCACTATTTACAGTAGCCAGGAAGCAACCTAAATGCCCACTGACAGATGGATGGAAAAAGAAGATGTGGTACTTATATATATACAACAGAACAATATTCAGTTATCAAAAAGAATGAAATAATGCTATCTGCAACATCATGGATGGACCTAGAGACTGTCATGCTAACTGAAGTAAAGGCAGAGAAAGACAAATACCACATGACATCACTCAAATGTGGAATCTAAAAAAATGACATAAATGAACTTATTTACAAAACAGACACAGACTCACAGACATAGAGAACAAGCTTATTGTTATGAAAGGAGAAAGGGGTAGGGGACAGATAAACTAGGAATTTGTGATTAGCAGATACAAACTACTATATATACAATAGATAAACAAGGTCTTAATGCACAACACAGGGAACTATACTCAATATCTTGTAATAAACTATAATGGAAAACAATCTGAAAAATAATGTGTGTGTGTGTGTGTGTGTGTGTGTGTGTGTATGCAGGTGTGTCTGAATCACTTTACTGATACCTACAACTAACACAACATTGTAAATTGACTATATTTTGACAGACAGACAGACAAATAGGAAGTGATGTGCCAAAGGTGAAGGACATATCAAGGCAAGTTGGTCAGAAAGAACCCATTAATAAAAATGAAGAATTGAAAGGAGAGTCATGAAGTTGGGGTGCAGGAACATGAAGAATAATTTTGAGGTGCTGTCAGTCACACAGCAAATAGGGAGGAAAAAGGACCTGAGATTTAACAGACTGGTCAGAAGCTGATGGCTGGAAGTGAGTTAACTCCACACTAAGATGGCTATACCAACTGAATGGGAATGAAGGATAGTCCAGGCTCCTGAAATGGGAGTCAGACCTGGATTCTGGCCCCATCTCTGCGACTCTGAGCAAAGCACTTCGCCTCTTGGGGCTGCTGTCCACTGAATGGGACCCACTTCCCTCTTTTAGAAACAGTTCTCTCTCCACTTTGATCATGGGCATCTGGCAGCCGGCTTCGACTGGGTCTTTGAACTGGCCGGGAAGCCTAGTGAATCCCCACCCTATTGCTTCTCAGAAACAAAAAACTCTTTCAGTAAAGCTGAAAGCCAGCCAAAATGCAATTCCAAGAGGAGCAATCATGGTTGGGCCTTGGAATGTGTGAGCAGCACCTGAAAATGACGGGCAATTGTTCCCCATCTATTTGTGGAGGCTACGGGGATTCTCCTCCAAGTCTGACCCTCTACTTCTAAAATTGGCGGGGACTGCCTGGCGATTGTGGTTGCAAGCACACAACCACTGGCTTCGGCAGCTTCACAAAACTNGGCAATTGTTCCCCATCTATTTGTGGAGGCTACGGGGATTCTCCTCCAAGTCTGACCCTCTACTTCTAAAATTGGCGGGGACTGCCTGGCGATTGTGGTTGCAAGCACACAACCACTGGCTTCGGCAGCTTCATAAAACTGGCCCGAGGTGGATGTGTCAAGAATGTACAGCTACTGTGTTGTAGCTCACACCACGCTGCCATGGAAAGCGCCCTTGGAGAGAGAGTGTGGGAGGGAGGAGCGATTTCAAAGCGCCGAGATGCTCCCAGTTTGCTCTGTCGTGAAGTTCAGGTGGTGAGTCAGTGCCAGAGCAGCTCAATGGAATGATGAAAGTGAGAAGAGCTTTGGAGTCGCAGCCCTGGCTGTAAAATGAGGGGAATGCTATCTGTCCCAAAGGACTAAGCTCAGGAGGCTAGCCCAAATCCCAGTGCATGGTAGGTGCGCAAGAAATGCATGTTTCTTTAAAAGATGAACTCGGATCTCAGGTCAATGTCTCTCAGCTGGATGACTACCCACTTTTGTCTCTATCTTCGAAAAGTAGCCTGACTTTCCACCTCTTTTTAGTTAACGTATATGTCTTAACTACCTTCCTATCAGTACCCAAACACACTTCCTAAGAAGTGTGGGCAACAAGGGGGATGAGGCGCTTTCTCTTTTTTTCTGGCTCTTTCTTGACACAAGAAGATGACAATGGTGATGACTGACTCTCTGGGTCATGCCTTCTGACTGCCAGGGACCTGCAAACCCACAGCTCTGCTTTCATTTGATCAATAGGTGGTTAAGCACTTTTTTTTTGACTCTCTGAGTATTTTTGAAGCCCCACACTTCTCAAAGTTCTATTGACAGAGAAAACTGCAGATACTCCTGAAAACAAAGATTTCAAGAGATCAGGCAGACATTGAATGAAATAAAACTTTGAAATAAATACAATTGAGGCACCACTTGAAAAAAACCAGAACTCAAAAATGAGATGAGTAGGCAGTTAATACTATTAAAAAAGCATTCTTCACCTTCAAGGTAGATCCAAGGCTTACCCAAAAGGTACCTCCTGCAATATACTCAAGACTGCTTTCTATTTGGAAATGCCATGCTGACATTACAGGAACTGATTCTCTGTGCCTGGGGGGCCATCAACTTCATCCCTACCGTGAAGCCATGAGTTACAAGCTTCTCTTCCCAGTGGTCACTAGCTCACATTCTGTGATTCTAACACCAGAGAACAGCCTTCTTTGGAATAGTTCCACACTAGTCCATTCTTTTATGACATGTCTCTGCTCAGGAATGTTTCCAAAAGTGCCTGGGCTGCTGAAGTTTACAGTTACAGGTATCTTCTGCATACTAGAGTAAGATGTACATTGTGACATGTATTAAATTGTGTCTAAAAAATAGCATAAGTTACAACTTTTGCGAGTCTTTACAAGTCATCTCAGAAGCAGCAGGTTTTCATCTATGTTACGACTTGTGTCCATTATCCCAAGTCTTTTCATCTTTCATTTATCATTTCATTCACTTGAGATTAGACCGTGAGACAGTTTAACTGTCTTTTTTTTTAATTTTTAATTTTTTAATTGAAGTATAATTGATTCAAAATATTGAGTTAGTTTTGGGCATGCAGCATAAGTGATTCACTTTGCTACATAGCAGAAAACAACATAATGTAACACGCAACTATACACCAATAAAAGTTTTTTTTAAAGATGCAGTACATTTATTCAATGGAATATTATTCAGCCTTAAAGGAATGAAATATTGTCATTTGCAGCAACATGGATGGACCTAGAAAATATTATGCTTAGTGAAATAAGTCAGAGAAAGATAAATATTAGATGATATCACTTATAGAACCTAAAAAATAATACAAATGCATCTATATAAAAACAGAAACAGATTCACAGATACAGTTGTCTTCTGAGAACCCTGTTTCCTGGACATCTGTCTTCCCCAGAATGCTTTCTGAGGAAAAGCACACGAGTTTAAAGTAAAGGAAGTGTGCCTTTTCATTCATTCATTTATCCATTCATTCCTTCATGTAATGTTTGTAAATGCCTCCCATTCACAGTACTAGGGACACACGAGTGACCAAAATTAAATCCCTGACATTACAACTGCAGCAGTTGAAACAGCAAAGATTAAATCAGCTACTAACTAAGTAGTGTAATTTCAACAGTGATAAGTGACATTTAGAAAGAAGGCGGTGGGGATGGTGGAGGCTTGGAATGGTCTGGGATTGCTTCTGACTGGGTTTTCAAGAAAAGGCACATCTAAGAAGCTGTCTGCGGAACTGAGCTTCACAAATAAAGACTCCTAGAAAAGACTGCTCCCCTCTCCAAGGATGCAGAGTGTTCAGGAGCTCTGAGCTGCACATGTTAGGTGTGAGAGAGAGAGGGAGGGGAAGATGGCTGATGCCAAGACCCCAGAGGCAGTGGAGAGAGTAGGGGCCAGTCCCCGTGGAACTTTGTGCACCGTCATCTGGGTGCTATTCCAAGTGCAACAGAGTTTGTTTTGGCTATGTTGGGTCTTCACTGCATTGCGTAGGCTTAGTTGCCATAAGGCACTGTTGCTGCTGCTGCTAAGTCACTTCAGTCGTGTCCGACTGTGCAACTCCATAGACGGCAGCCCACCAGGCTCCCCTGTCCCTGGGATTCTCCAGGCAAGAACACTGGAGTGGGGTGCCATTGCCTTCACAGAGGATCTTAATTCCCTGACCAGGAATCGAACCCATGTCCCCTGCACTGGAAGTCAAATTCTTAACCACTGGACCACCAGGGAAGTCTCCGAAACAAACTTTTGACCTGGGGAGTGACTTGATCTGATTTACAATTTAAAGGATCACTTTGCTCATGCATGAAGAAATGACCCGATGGCTAGCAACACGGGGGCACTGAGATCAGTGGCAGGCTCCTGCAGTAAGGTGATGGAAGCTCTAGAAAGGTGGTGATGGCAGGGATGAAAAAATNTTTTTTGACTCTCTGAGTATTTTTGAAGCCCCACACTTCTCAAAGTTCTATTGACAGAGAAAACTGCAGATACTCCTGAAAACAAAGATTTCAAGAGATCAGGCAGACATTGAATGAAATAAAACTTTGAAATAAATACAATTGAGGCACCACTTGAAAATAACCAGAACTCAAAAATGAGATGAGTAGGCAGTTAATACTATTAAAAAAGCATTCTTCACCTTCAAGGTAGATCCAAGGCTTACCCAAAAGGTACCTCCTGCAATATACTCAAGACTGCTTTCTATTTGGAAATGCCATGCTGACATTACAGGAACTGATTCTCTGTGCCTGGGGGGCCATCAACTTCATCCCTACCGTGAAGCCATGAGTTACAAGCTTCTCTTCCCAGTGGTCACTAGCTCACATTCTGTGATTCTAACACCAGAGAACAGCCTTCTTTGGAATAGTTCCACACTAGTCCATTCTTTTATGACATGTCTCTGCTCAGGAATGTTTCCAAAAGTGCCTGGGCTGCTGAAGTTTACAGTTGCAGGTATCTTCTGCATACTAGAGTAAGATGTACATTGTGACATGTATTAAATTGTGCCTAAAAAAATAGCATAAGTTACAACTTTTGCGAGTCTTTACAAGTCATCTCAGAAGCAGCAGGTTTTCATCTATGTTACGACTTGTGTCCATTATCCCAAGTCTTTTCATCTTTCATTTATCATTTCATTCACTTGAGATTAGACCGTGAGACAGTTTAACTGTCTTTTTTTTTAATTTTTAATTTTTTAATTGAAGTATAATTGATTCAAAATATTGAGTTAGTTTTGGGCATGCAGCATAAGTGATTCACTTTGCTACATAGCAGAAAACAACATAATGTAACACGCAACTATACACCAATAAAAGTTTTTTTTAAAGATGCAGTACATTTATTCAATGGAATATTATTCAGCCTTAAAGGAATGAAATATTGTCATTTGCAGCAACATGGATGGACCTAGAAAATATTATGCTTAGTGAAATAAGTCAGAGAAAGATAAATATTAGATGATATCACTTATAGAACCTAAAAAATAATACAAATGCATCTATATAAAAACAGAAACAGATTCACAGATACAGTTGTCTTCTGAGAACCCTGTTTCCTGGACATCTGTCTTCCCCAGAATGCTTTCTGAGGAAAAGCACACGAGTTTAAAGTAAAGGAAGTGTGCCTTTTCATTCATTCATTTATCCATTCATTCCTTCATGTAATGTTTGTAAATGCCTCCCATTCACAGTACTAGGGACACACGAGTGACCAAAATTAAATCCCTGACATTACAACTGCAGCAGTTGAAACAGCAAAGATTAAATCAGCTACTAACTAAGTAGTGTAATTTCAACAGTGATAAGTGACATTTAGAAAGAAGGCGGTGGGGATGGTGGAGGCTTGGAATGGTCTGGGACTGCTTCTGACTGGGTTTTCAAGAAAAGGCACATCTAAGAAGCTGTCTGCGGAACTGAGCTTCACAAATAAAGACTCCTAGAAAAGACTGCTCCCCTCTCCAAGGATGCAGAGTGTTCAGGAGCTCTGAGCTGCACATGTTAGGTGTGAGAGAGAGAGGGAGGGGAAGATGGCTGATGCCAAGACCCCAGAGGCAGTGGAGAGAGTAGGGGCCAGTCCCCGTGGAACCTTGTGCACCGTCATCTGGGTGCTATTCCAAGTGCAACAGAGTTTGTTTTGGCTATGTTGGGTCTTCACTGCATTGCGTAGGCTTAGTTGCCATAAGGCACTGTTGCTGCTGCTGCTAAGTCACTTCAGTCGTGTCCGACTGTGCAACTCCATAGACGGCAGCCCACCAGGCTCCCCTGTCCCTGGGATTCTCCAGGCAAGAACACTGGAGTGGGGTGCCATTGCCTTCACAGAGGATCTTAATTCCCTGACCAGGAATCGAACCCATGTCCCCTGCACTGGAAGTCAAATTCTTAACCACTGGACCACCAGGGAAGTCTCCGAAACAAACTTTTGACCTGGGGAGTGACTTGATCTGATTTACAATTTAAAGGATCACTTTGCTCATGCATGAAGAAATGACCCGATGGCTAGCAACACGGGGGCACTGAGATCAGTGGCAGGCTCCTGCAGTAAGGTGATGGAAGCTCTAGAAAGGTGGTGATGGCAGGGATGAAAAAATGGGGAAAAGTGGCTGGATCAAAAGTCTCTTTGAAAGATAGAGCCCAATAAGTTACACAGCGGGTATATAGCTGGGCTGGGCCTTATCCGCAGGATCTGCTGTAAGCAAAGCCCAGCCACCTCTCAACTTGCTTGTATCTTCTTACTGATAAAGTCCAAGTAGGTTTGAAAGTGTTAGTGGCTCAGTCATGTCCAACTTTTTGCGACCCCATGGACTAGCCCGCCAGGCTCCTCTGTCCGTGGGATTCTAGTGGGTTGCCAATCCCTTCTCCAGGAGATCTTCTCGATCAGGGATCGAACCCAGGGCTCCCAAATTGCAGACAGATTTTTAACCCATCTGAGTTGCCAGGGGGACATGAAAATAAGTTTAACCCATATGTTTAAGAATGATAGACCACACTACCTTAAAACAGGGATGACATTGCTGTAAGAGAGTTGTCAACATTCAACAGGTAAAGCACCTTCTAGTTCCCATATCCTAACAAGTGATTTCACCAGCAGCTCAAGTTCATTTGATTTTTTTTGGTTGATTACACATTTATCAGGTCTTTTTTCAGCAATAAGACCTGGCGGACCAGTGGTTAAAACTCCACACTTCCACTGCAGGGGATGCAGGTTCGATTCCTGGCTGGGGAGCTAGGACACTAAGTGAAATACCAAAATAAGTAGGTAAATAATAAAAATAAAATAAAAGTAAAATAAGCAGTGGCAAAACTCTGGCATAGACTGTTTCCATGCCCCCTCGTGTTACAGATGTATGTATGGTTTCCTGTCTTAGCAAATTGACCCAGTGTGGGTAACTGATTCTTTTCTGATGGGTCAGATTTCTTTAGGGCCTAGGGTCCATCACTATGAACATGAATTTTTCATTATGTGGAGAATGTGGTTTCATTTTGACATGTGAACCTACTGGGAAGAGTGCAGTGATACTCAAATATGTTATCTTAAAATTTCCCTAATCTCCATTTTTATCCTAAAATCAATGGCCAAATATTTCCTGATCAATTGATCAAGTAGATTCCAGGTGACTGAAATTTTCCCCTTCCTATCTTTAAGCAACTTCCTAACAATGGTTACTAAATAGCTCAGGTCAACTTCAATATAATGGATGAAGGTTTTAAAGTCAGGAGAGGAGATGAATTTGGACGAACCTTCACCACTTAGTCAATAAATACATACCTTTAGAGAAGTTAAATGTCTGAGCCTCAGTTTCCTCATCTATAAGGTAGAGCTAGTAATATGGTTGAAAATCTAGTTAGTACATGCTTTGGCATGGCATCATTTCCTTAAAAAGCTAATTACCTGGGTTTCCCTTTCCTATTCACTAAGAGCTTTACAATCTGAAATTTTGAATTTTAAATGTCGTTGTTCTTAATTTCCCTCCATATTAGTTTGCTACTGCCACAACAAAGTGCCACAGACTGGTTGTCTTCAACAACACACATTTATTTTCTCACAGTTCTGCAGGCTACAAGTCCAAGGTCAACATGTCAGCAGGGTTAGTTCCTTCTGAGGCCACCCTCCTTGGCTTGCCCAGTTTCTCCTCCCTGTGTCCTTCTTTAGGTGTCCATGTCCTAATCTGTTCTTGTAAGACACCCATCACACCAGATCAGAGCCCACTCTGATGAATTCATTTCACTTAATCATTCTTTTGAAGACCCTATCTCCAAACACAGTCACATTTTGAGGTACTAGGGGGTTAGAACTTTGACACATGAATTTCAAGTGGATACAAATCTGCTCATACACACCCTCACATTTTACCCCTGAAAAAAAATTGTGAGAAAAGCACTGAACCAGAGCAAAGGAAATGAGTCCTTTGCCTCATGTTTTCAAAAACTATTTCTCTGCATGACCTCTGGCAAGTTATCTTCCCTCTTTGGTCCACATTTTCTTAATCATTAAAGTAAGAGGGTTGGAATAATGCATCTCTTATTTCTCTTCCTGGCCTTAACCAAGCAAAGCTAAGTTGATTTCTCACAGCAAAGAATCTGAGATAGAGCATGCAATAAGACAACTGGAATGACAACACAACAAGACAAAAACATACCTTCTTTGTGGAATAAACATAGGATGGATTTTTCTAGAAGCAGAAGAGGATTACATTCAACTGTTCTAAAATGTTTTAGGTTGTTTCAATCCCTTTCTAAGGCCATAATTTAAACCAACTTGGTTGGATAAACCAGAAACTCCACTCTGAATTTATCAATCTCCCCAAACAAAGTAATCGCATCAAGATATGGGACACAGATTGGCTTGAAGGGGGAAAGAGAGTATAATTTCAAATAAAGTTCTCCTTGAAAGAATTAAGGGGGAAAATTTCTTAAAAACAAACATATATATACACAGAAAATGTAAAATTAAAACCAGCTTCCAAGCTCATAGGTTAAGCCATTAAGAAGGAGGAGGGGAAAGGCGAACAGGCATACTTCCTCTCCAGCTGTATAGCTTTTGGTCCTGAAACACGGTGTATCTCTACAGATGTCAGCAGCCTCAGCAAGACAGGGAGGTAAGCACGGGTGGTGGTGAAGGGACAAACAAGTGCTCATGGGGAGAGCAGGAGAAAACAGAGAGGGACAGTAGAGTTTTCCCCCTGAAAATGGCAAAACTGCTGGATCAAGTAGAGTAATGACAAGAATATAAGACTAACATCAAAGATATTGGGACTCAAATCAGAATCTAACACAAACTGAGCAACTGTGGGCAAGGTACTCAGCTTAGCATGGGGGTAACTTTTAACTCCAGCTAAAAAACAGCAACTGAAAACACACCCACCATTTCATTTTTTGCTGTTGAATACAAGATCTCAGAAACAATCGAAAATTCAAACAAAACAGAATTGACTGAAGCACTGGGAACAATATGTAGATATTTGAAATTATGTTACGTAAAAACAGAGTTGCCATGTGATGCAGCAATCCCATTTTCAGGCATATATTTGGACAAAACTGTAATTCAAGAAGATACATGCACCCCCAATGTTCATAGCAGCACTAATCACAAAAACCAAGACACGTAAACAACCTAAATGTCCACTGACAGATGAATGGATATAGAAGATGTGGTACATATATACGATGAAATATTACTCAACCATAAAAAGAAAGAAATTATGCCATCTGCAGCAACATGGATGGATTTAGAGATATCATATTAAATAAGTCAGAAAGAGAAAGATGAATACCATATGCTTACATGTGGAATCTAAAATATGACACAAATGATCCTATTTACAAACAGTAACAGACTCACAGACATAGAGAACAAACTTGTGGTTGACAGGCGGAGGGGGAGGAGAAGTGAGGGGAGGGAGAGATTAGGAGTTTGGAATTAGCAGATGCAAACTGCTATATATAGGATGGATTAACAACAAGGTCCTACTGTACAGCACAGGAAACTATATTCAGTAACCAGTGATAAACTATAATGGAAAAGAATATTAAAAAGAGATATATATACATGCATACATCTATGTATAACTGAATCACTTGCTGTACAGCAGAAATTAACATGTTACAACACAACTATACTTCAATTTTAAAAAAGAATAAAATTATGGCATGAAAGAATATTTAAAACATGGAAAGATATCATGTCTTAATACACTGTAGAATGAAAAGCAGGACATAAAATAGGATGAATAAGATGCTGGGTTATTTTAATAAACAGTATACACAGTGAAGAAAAGACTTTAAATGGGTATACTCAAACTTTATAATTTCACTTATTTTTATTGTTCTCTTTTTTTTTTTTTTGGTAAATTTTTCTACAAACATCATGGTTTTTTGGTCACAACTAGGGGAAAAACCTATTCATTTTGTAAATTTTAGTGCCCTACAGTAAACCAGAGAGTAGAAAAAGCTCTAATTCAGTCTCAAATTGAGACATGGGTTTCAGGTTCCTCATCTGTAAGGGGAGACTAGACTGAAACATTCTCTTAGGATCTTATGATTCTCTGAGTTTTACAGAGCCCCATTAAGTCAACACTTTGGCGGGATCTTGCTTAGGATTTATTAAAGAAGCTGGGGTCGGGGGCCGCAGCATTGGACACAGAGTGAGAAGGAGGCATTCAAGTCCACCTGAAGAAGAGCCCCCTCATGGGTATCCTTTGCTAATTCAATGCACAACAGCCTTGAGTGCTGAGCATGGCGGGCACCTCCCTGGAAAGCTGGCTGTGTTTAAACACAACCACGAGGAGCTCCTCCTAACAAGCCTGGAAGCAAGGCTGCTCTGAGCGGAAGGCAGGGGAGCTTATGGAACCAGACAGGGCTCCGGCGTCCAAACCCACGCAGAGAAGGGGACCAACTGACTGTGCTTCCGATCTCTCATAACCTGCCCCTCAGGAAAGAGGTGTGGAGAAGGACTTAACCACGCCTTCGGTAACTGACTCCAATTTGGACAGATGTGTCACGACCCCATAGGTACAAGAAGATAAAAGAAGGCAGAATTTAAGGCAGCGCTGTAGAATGGGGTTAAGAATGTGGTTCTGAGTCAGTATGAATTTTGGTTCTACCACTGAAAGGCTTCTGTGATCTTAGGCCAGCTGCCTGATCTCTAAGTTTCCTCCCAATAAAATGGGAAGACCTAGTTGGAAAGCCATCTACCTGAGGGGTTTTGACGACTGCGTGAGATAAGAAATAAAAAGCACTTAATACAGAATGTGGTGGTGTTAGTTTACGTGCTAAGTTATATCCAACTTTTGCTACTTCACGGACATTCCCCAGGTAAGAATACTGGAGTGGGTTGCCGGTTGCCTTTTCATGCTCCAGATCTTCCCAACCCAGGGATCCAACCTGAGGCACGTGCATAAGAGGCAGAGTCTTTACCGCTGAGCCACCAGGGAAGCCGTAATACAGGATAAATAAATGCTATTTCTTATTATTTTCAGATGCTCCTGTGACAAGCATCACATTACTAAGCAAAGAGATGATCATCAGCAAAATATTCATTCAAAAAAGGAAAAGGTATTATCATATCTGATTAACTATATATGACACATCTTTATGTACATGGTACTTCAAATGCAGTATTTTAGATTATATGAATATACTTTAATTCTCCCCTTTTACCTTCCCTTATAGATGCTCTCCTTTAAAGGATCTAATGATTATAATTACACTTAGATCATTGAGACTATCGATTGTATGACTTACAGCCAGAGGTAAGCTCAGAAAAATGTGTTTTAACTGTCCCCACCCCTCAAACCAAAAATGAATTTTATATTAAAAGCTAATAACAGAAATATAAGGAAGTGAAAAGGGACTTCCCTGGTGGTCCAGTGGTTAAGAATCCACGTTCCAGTGCAAGGGTTGCAGATTCAATCCCTGGTTACGGAATTAAGATCCTACATGCCTCGGGGCAACTAAGCCCACAAATCACAACTAGAGAGAAGTCCGTGCATTGCAACAAAAAAGATCTCTAATGTTGCAACAAAGATCCCACATGTCGATGCAGCCAATAGACAAATAAAAGTTAATATTCTACAAAGTTGTCAGTGAAAGAGAAGATGATGTAGAACCACAAATGTACACACGTTCTGATCATCTGCTCACCTGACATTATTCCTGCAAAGTAAATGTTAAATAAATGTACCCACTCATTCAATAAATGTTTACAGAGGGCTTAAAATGTGCCAGCCACAGGAAAAGTGATAGAAATTCAGTGACAATGAAACTAAAACCCACCTCTACCTGAAGGCGCATCCAGGACATTATTTGGCCTTTGGGCGGGAGGCTATTTCCATTGGACGGGAGCCACTGCATTTCAGATACTGGCAGGAGCAAGTGAAAAGAGCTTGCAGAGCATCTATAGACTGGGAGCTGTTCCCTGTTGGTTTGCTTGTTTATCTGACCAGTCTAGCTGTGGGGCAACTGGCGCCTTTGTACAATGGCAGCCTTATCCAGAAAAGACGCCGTACAGTGCCAGCAAATGAATCATGGTATCATTTTAATACTCATAATTCCTCTGCTAAGGAAAGGACCTATCAGTCATCATCATTCCATTGCTCTCTTGCACACAGTCTATTAACCAAGTTCACTCTCTGAATGAGAAACAGGCTAAGGTTTGAAGGAAAAAAGTCAACCAAAGACCCTTCTATCCAGCACAGATGTTGGCTGCTCCCACTAAATTTAAGCCAAAGACTACCGCCCTCATTCACTTTCTCACTGATCTCTCTTCCCTTCTGGGGAGGGATCAGAACTCCCCTCTTCCAATTTAGAACACAGCATAGATGGCTGACTATAATCTCAGGAGAAAACAGAAGCGAAATAAAGGCTCACAGGGTCATCTGCACTGGCAGGGTCTCAAGGACCATCTAGTCCGATGCCCTCATCTGACTGACGCAGGGTCTGGGAGGGATAATAAGGTTTGCCCAGAGTCACAGAGAAATCAGAGGTAAGGGCAGCCTGAACCACAACGTGCCCACACTTCATCAGGGGCTTCCTGCCTTTTCCTGTGTCACCAAACAAAAGGGTTCCTCTGCTCTACCCATCAGAGGAACCCCTCTCCTACAAAATCAAATCTCATTTTATCTTTGAAAGCTCACTTCCCAGCCCTTCCACAGAAAAAAAGGCTAACTTAGCCAAGGGAACTGTGCCCTTGAATTCCAGATGTCCCCTACATTCCCGGACCATTCCTAAGCAGAGCTCCCCATCTGGCTTAGAGTGCTGGGCGTGTGCTATGCTCCCAGCCCTGCTGAAGGAGAACAGGGAGCCTGGCTCCTTCTATTTCTGGGAAGAGGACAGGGACAGACAGGAACCTTGGGCCCAGATCCGTGCTTACGCCAAGACAGATTCCACGCTACACTCACACATGCTCCTGGGGGAAAGCGAGAAGCTAACTCAGACAGCGGGCAGAGCAATGCACGAATCACTGCTAGGAGGACGTGGACTCAGTTGTTCCAACAGTGATATGAGAGGTCTTGGCCTGACCATCCCCACCCCTTTCACTCTGTGAACTCTGGCCCCCGTTAGTGAGCTAATAGGTGTGGCTAGCTGGTGGCAAGCAGATGGAGACAGTCCTCTGTGAATACGGAATTACTGCTTTCCTGCCTGTGAACTGACTCAACTCTGGAGGGATCAATCCCAGAATATTGCTTTTGTGGCTGTGTGACTTTGGTCAAGTTACTTAATCTCTCAGAGCCTCTATCCAGAACACAGAATGATGGTTAACACTGGAGCTATAGGAGCTGTTGTGAGTCAAATGAGATAATCCATGTCACTTGTGCTAAGGCTTTCAATAAATGGTAATGATAAATATATAATAGCTCCACTAGGCTTAGTCCAAGCACTAAGTCCCCTATAATTTAGTTAACAGGAGAAATGTTCCCCCAGAGAAGCAGTTTTTGTACTAGACTCCACGTACAGACTAGGGCCAAAGAAGGGGCCAAGTTGAAGGGCTCATCCTATTCTACCAAACTATCTTTTGGTGTTTACATATGTATCATCGTCTATTTCACAATGAATATATGTGAAATAGACACATATTGAATTTGAGGAAAGCGGGATTTCACAGTAGAAGAGTCTGAAAACAGAGGAACCTCTTTCTCTGGGTTGTCCAGGGTCATTCTCATTTATTTCCCTCTAGCTACAGAAAATGGGAGAACAGATGAACAGCACTGACTTGAAGAGGGCGTGACCAGGGAGAGGCCAGTCCTTCGATTATCATCTGTCCCTAGAGGGGATGGCAAATTTACATTTCCACTTCCTTTATGATTACAAGCAGTGATTCAATCAAAGAGAGGCACATTCACCTCCTAGGGAGACATTCCTACTGCTGTGAGCATTTTGTGATTTTTTTCAAATATAATAAGCAGGTAAACAGTTCTAGGAAATATGTCAATGGATAAAGAGGGAGCCGTTTAGGACAATGAAGAGTTTTTCAGTTCTATCTCAACTTTACTATTTTTTCCTTAATTAAGGAGATAGGACAGAGAAAAAAGCCATTCAACCAGGAGTTGTGAAGAAATTGCTAGAAAGGGTATCCATAAACTGTGTCAGTGTAGGCTAGAAGCTGATTAGGACTGAAAGCAATATAGTTCATCCTAAATAAGGAAAATGCCCTTTCTTTAGGTTAACAGAGAATCTCCGTATCAAAGTCCCAAGGCAGTCTAATAGCCTTGAGTAGCTTGTCAGAAATGAAAGGTAAGCATAATTCTGAGAAACACATAACATAACGAAACCAGAAAACACACTTTGTTTAAAACATTGTGCTGATTTTCATTTGTTTTTGAAAACTTTTATTGAAACATTGATTCCTAAACTAGTCTCTTAATAAGCTAGACCTTTGTCAACCTTCCTTTATTAATTTCCCCATTCCAAAGCAGTTAAGACTTTAAAATAAATGTTTGCCTGCTTGAATACATCTGGGGTTCAGAGACCACTGTCCACAGTCACTCCTTCATCTGAGCCTTTCAAGAGCCCAGTGAGATAAGAAGGGAGGATTTTTATTTGTAAATTGACAGTTCGACTACATAGACTTGAATCCTCTCAAAAAATCTATTTCTCCAGAATTCCCCCAAGTGCCCAGCTGGCTCAGTCATAGCTACTCATAGTAAGAGCTCTCTTTATCCACCTGAGGCATTTCACTAGTGTTTGAGCAAGAAGAATATCCTGGCTGCGAGTCACCACGAACCTGTCCAAAAAATGGAGCAACACATGAACAATCCAGGCAGGGCTTGATTTTCATGACCAGATATTTAAGATGCTTGCCATTTCTAAGTCTTTGATATTTTTCCTGTCTTTTCTCTGGAACTTCCCTTCCAATACACGCTGGTTTGGGATGACATCTCTTCTTTTGGTCTCCCAAACTCTTGTCCTGCATCTCCTAATATTTGCTCCCAATCCAAAGTGACACTTCGTGACACAAAAGGCAGAAACAAATCCAGGGATGGGGTTTCACTGGCCCCTTCCCCGGGCTGTAGTCTAGCCTAAGGCCCCCCAGCTCAAGCGCTGCAGAGAGCTGGGTATTCCTCCAGTTCACACAGCTCCTTCACTTCCCCTCCCAAATGAAAAATTCCCATGACACTCAGAATGTCACCTTTCAAATGAGATCACAGGGCCCTCCTGACACACACCCTAGAGGCCAAACCTTCCAGGTCATGCTCCAGACTGTGTATGTGCCTTCCAGCAATTCTCAAACATCACACACAACACCCCAATCTCCAATGCAGCAGAAATGAATTCTCTGCAAGGTTGTTGTGAATTCTGGAGCTCTTAATCCACACCTTTCAAAATTCCCACTGCAGGTGCCTCTTCGAGGCAGGCAGTTGAGGCTGTGAGGTCAGATGAGACCTGTGTTTGATTTCCAGCATTGCCTCCTATCCTCTGTGTGTGACTCTGGATAACTGACTTCCTCTCTCTAGGTCTCAATCTCCTTAACTGTAACGTGGGTTTTTGCAGAGACTCCGACAAAAGAATATCTGGAAAGCACTGGAACTTAAGCATTAGATCACCACCCACTCTTGTTGCCAGCTTCAAGTTGCAGCCTCTCTCAGAAGAAAACAGAGTGTAACTAGCAAACTTTCTACCTGCAGAGTTGAGATGGTCAGCTACCATCTCTCAAGTTTACATTATTCAATGTAAAAAATAAGAGAGGCCATGTTATAGGATCTAAACCATTTCCCCCATTGTCACCTTCTCAGAATGATGGTCGGGGTGGAGCCACCAAGACCAGTGTGGCAGTGAGACACTTCGATTTCAGTCAGGTGTGGAGGTTTGAGTTCTGCCCAGAATACTTGTTATTATCTCTGATCCTGGGCAGAGAAAAAAAAAATCTATAAAACAGAGATAACGATAGTACTTCTCAGACAGTGTTGATTTGAAGGATTAAATGAAACAATGTATATAAGGTGCAATATCTGAAACCAAAGAAACACTCAGTAGGTATGAGCTGTTCTTGGTAGGAGCAATTTTTAATTCGTGTATTGATTTAACCTATTCTCATTAGGCATCTGTATGTCAGGAACTGTGTGAGACAGAGATGGAGGTGGATGACAACACCAGGTCCCTGCTCTGACTGGCGGGACCACCCAAACTGCTGTCTCTGACATTTAGAAGCAAGGGCTAGTGTTGGGATAAGTACATGCAGGTCACGCAGGAGGCTGACCTGAGAACAATGAGATCTGGGGCTGGAGCTACTCCCAGGGAAAGCCCCAGCCAATTATACCAGCGACAGAGAAATAACCCCTTCCAGGAAACCAATATACATAGGGTAGTAGCAATGCTTTCCTCTCAGGGGGGCAGCAAAGAAGGAAAAACAGAAAACAAGCAGACAAACAAAACCTTCCTGTGTCCCCCAAATTGTAGCAGAGGGTGGTGCCTGCAGAAGCAGAGGAGCTTGGCAAGAAAGACTGCCCCCATCGGTCTCAGATTACAGTGACATTTTAGCTACTGGGTGGGGCAGTCTGCACAGAAAGGAATATAGAGGATAGGAATTTAAGTCAAAGTCCACAATCTTACCATTTAAAATTTGGACTAGATTTGACAGCAGGGGACATATGTTATATTTAGACCTTTAATCATATTTTCTGTGAATATATAGACCTATGTCCATATTTTTATGTTTACCTATATCTAGTTAGCCTCTGGTAGTATGTACATAACCATACTCTTCTTTGGACATGCAAGAGGACAAGAATTACAACGTTTTCTTCTAAAATAGAATCCGTGTTCTAAGAAATACAAACACAAAGCGTGAGAAAAATCGACCAACGCATTATTTCCCCCAAAGATCAAAAGCCCCCTCCTGTCTTGCCCTTTTGCCTCTCCCCCACCCCACATCCCTCTCAACAATGAATGCAAGGCAGGCTGGCTCGACGAAATTCACAACCGCCGTCTATTGCCGTTCAGTTGCCGTAGGCACAGCCCGGGTAGGCACAGCCCGGGTTTCGCGGTGGAGGCTGCTATGCAGCGCCACGCCCCACGAGCAGAGAAAGGATGGAAGCCTCACAGAAAATGAAGGATGCGCCCCAGGGAACAGTATCCAAGCGGGAACAAAAGGGAGCCCCTGCAAACCGGGCCCTGGGCTTGGGGCACCAACACATTTACAGGGGCTCGTAAGGCTATTACCCTATAGGATAAACGTCTGTATCTTTCCTTAAAGGTTGCCTAAGTGATACCTAGAAGAATGGGCGTGGCCCTCAATACAAGGGCACAGGCTCAATCTAAGAAGAACCACTGCGGTCAGACTGGGAAGAAAAAAATAATCTGTTCTCTGCTTATCCCAAACAGAAATGGCAAGTGCATACTGGATATACAGCAAGTGGCATATTTACAGCATAGCTGTCACATGTCATAGCATGAGAGCGGTGGTTCATCTCTCCAGAGTTAGAGAAATAAGTAGAAAAATTGTGCTTTTGTCCCGATCAGTTTAAAAAAAAGTATCACCACAGTTTTTTGCAAAGCCAATGGGCACCGAGAAAATACTGTGAATTATAAAAGACTCACTATGTTTTTATAATAATGTGAAGTCAACGCTATCAGGTAGTGGTCAAGGAGGATGGGCTTAAGCCCAGTGCCTCTACCTGGAGAAAGAATCCGTACCCATCCCAACTCTATCCCCCTGGAGAGTGTTCCTCCCCTGGGACCAGGTGGACAGCAGGTAGGGGTGTGGCATATGTGCGTCCAGTGAAGCTCAGGTGCGTGAAAAGTTAGGATACTGCAAGAGAAATAAACCACCTGACAATAAAGTGCGCGAAAAGCAAGAAGAGCTTCCTCCTGCCTGCAGAGGGGAAGGTCCTGGACGGCAATCAGGTTGTTCCAAGCCTAAGGGGAACAAGTGCAAACAGACTCGTGCCCACAGCAAAACCCAGTGGATGGGGCAAATGAACTACAGAAGCCGGTACACCACTGCCCTAGGGCAGCTGCAGAGCCTCCCAGGGGCCAGCTCATCACTTCCTTTGTTCGTCTTGCAAAGATGGAGTAGCCACACGTTCCCCTACTACACACTACACACACACACACACACACACAACTCACTCGCTACAGACAAAGCACAACCGCACTGCTTCGTGCTCAACTAACAAATGCCAGTGGGTTTTCTGTTGCTTTTGTCTTGCCCTTTTAAAAAACTGTCCATTCCGGCCTCTCGTGTGTCCTTTCCGGGGGGGCGGGCGGCGGGGGGGCGTCATTTCAGCGCATTCTGGAGAAATCCCAGACCCAGGCGCGGTATTTTCGCTGCGAGAGCTGCTTGCTGGACGCCAACGAAAATGAGGCTTCTCTACCTGGTAATGGCACATTCCCGCTCCACCCTGCCCTAGGGGCTCGCCCAGCGCGTCTGACACCCGCGGGCTCGGCTCTGCACACAATGGCAGTTGGACGCGGCATGCACACAGCACGCGCCTGCCACCACAAACTAAAATGTGCTCTAAAAACTCAGCCTTTTCTTGTGGTGAAGGGGAGAAATTACAGGAAAAAATGCAAATGCACCGAGCCGAAAAAAAAAAAAGTTGGTTATTCTCACTACAGCCACGTTAGCTGTCCAGTCCCGAGTATGACGCACCGAGATATGCACTGGGGTTAATACAAGCAAGCAGTGGCCAAGGTGAGGACGGATGGTCAGGCACCCCATCAGAGCCACGGGGCTGGAGCTCAGAGATGGGAGCGGTAGGGCTAACCAAGACCTCTGGGGAAAGGTGTCATTTCTCCATGCTCCACCCCGCCAAAAAGGAATCTTCTACCAAAAAAATCACGTCTCGCCTGGGGCAGCTCACACGGACGACCCAGGTGGCGCGGGGGTCGACGGAGGGCCTGTTATTTGGGAACTACCGAGAGGTGGGAAAGGAAGATAAATAACCCAAAGTTCTCCACGCCACTGACACTGTTTGGGTTTCCTCTTTGTTTGGTTTTCCCCCCAAACCCTGGGTCGCTCCGTCTGGGTGGCGCCCCGCCGCGCCGGCTGGACTGACCGCCGCTCTCCACCCCCTCGTACCCCGGGTCCCCGTCCCTCCCTGGGGACTAGCCCGGGGAGGCCGGCAGGATCCAAGCCCCTGCAGAGCAGCCGGGAGCGAGCGAGCCGGAGTGGCGTCCGACTCACCGTGATGCGCGGGATGTTCTTCTTGCCTTGGTAGGACATGGTGGCGGCGGCGGTGGCTGCAGCAGCTGCCTGCCTCCCTCCTCCTTCTGCTCCTGCTCGCCCGCGTCTTCCTCAGCGC
>SJYV01045784.1:0-15099 GCA_006410875.1 Neotragus pygmaeus | reverse complement strand
ACCTCCCCCCCGCTCCACAGACACACACATACACACACACACACCCTCCTCACTCGCGTTCACGCCCGGGCTTTTTTTTTTTTTTTCTTTTGCGGCACCAGTTGGGACCCCGTAAAACAGGAATGGCTGATCCGCGACTCCTCCCTCTTCTCTCTTATCCCTATTGATTTTCCTCTTTGCATCTGCCTCACCCACTTTTTCTTTTTCTTGCTTTTTTTCCTTCTGGTGACTTGCGAGTGCAGCAGAGTCAGCCCGCTCCCTCGCCACCAGGGGGCGCGAGGGACTGTTCGGGGCGGGGATACTGCAGTCCCGTGTCGGCAGAGAAGCCCCAGCGTCGCCCTCGCGTCCCCGCGGGCCAAGCCCACGCCTCCGACCTGACTCTGATCCGATTTCCCACCTTCCCCACCCTCGTTTCAGAAAGAAGACGGTTCCGGGCTTCTCTTCGGGCACCCGCTCTCCTCCGCCACCCTGCGGGCTGAATGCCGCCGCCGCCGCCTTTGTTACCGCGGAGGCCGGGCGCCGCCTCTGCTGGTCGCCGAGTGTATAAACAGCTGGCGCGATCTCCTTAGAAAGCCGAGAACCGCGCCGACTTTGTGCAGCCTGGCCAGCCGCTGCTATCCCGGGACCATGAAAATGGGAATTAAAAAATGCGAAGTAACTCACTCTCGGAAGGTTGCGAGGGGGCCCCGGGTCAGCTACCAAAAGCTGTTCTCTGTATTGTAAACATAAGTCTCGAAATAATGTGCTTTTTTAAAGGAATTCCACTGTCTGGCTCTCAGAATCGATGAAACAGCAGTAACGCTGCTCCGCGAGCAAGGAGCAGAAAACACCTGTAGTGAGAAGGCAAAAGCCCTGGAGCGTTACTGCGCAGCCGTGGGTTTTGTGAGCGATCCGATGTGTGCTGGTCACAATCCCGAGTTTACTTTAGGTAGGGCTGAGAGACAAAGGTAAGTGTGCTATTAGGAGCAAAAGACACGATCTTTTGGTGCTGGAATATATTCTTATTTTGCTATATGCTTCAATTAAACGGCCAAGGAAGGCATGTTTGGAGGAAATAGGCTGAGGGATGGTCAGATGGGCGAGCTTTCTAAACTCTCCAGGAAAAAAAAAAAAGACACACCCAAATACACTATTTGAATAACAACAACAACAATGGCTTGCTGTGCAAAAATCATAAAGCCCCCTTCTCGAGTCTCTTATGATCACTTCACTCCCTTATGAATCCTAACCGCCCCCCCACACACACAGACACAGAAATTCCGCAGATTATCATTATCATTGTGAATCAAGTTCACATTTCTATAAGGCAGGCCACCAACCACACTTTGGGACATCTTTTCATTAAGTTAAAGGCTTCCTTTGCAATAAAGAAGCTACATAAAGCATCGGCAGAATGAGGGTACAGAATACTCCGGTTTAGGCTTTTCCTAAACCTAAAATGAACCAGCCTGGTCACATAATTAAAGGGCAGGCCAACCCCCCCTGAAACTCACTCGATTGAGTTAATCCAAGTGGCTGGTTATTCATGGGTAACTAGACTGAATGCAGTCTTCACAGGAAAAGCCCACAGCATTCTCCACTTTATTTCTGTGATCCTTTGGCTTGCAGGATGAATGCCGAGAAAAGGTCACCGCTCTGTACTCTTTGCAAAGCACAGGGGAAAAAAAAGAAAAAAAGACTAAAGCCAAAGACACGCCCTAAACATTTTGCTTTGTTCGGAAAGCATAAGTGCTGAGACCACTAGCCAAGAGTTGTGAAATTACAAAGCATTCTGGGGATTGGCATGCAAATGAGCAGGATTATATTTAGAACAGAGTAAAAAGAGAATTAACTGCATACTATGCCACCCTGCAGAGGTCCGAATCTTTCCCATTGATTTTACTGCCCTAAACGTGTTTAAAGGGATCTTACAAGTTCTTCTTAGGAAAAGCCAAAAAAAAAAAAAAAAATATATATATATATATATATACACACACATATATATATGTAGGGGACATTTACAATCCTAAAGAAATGCCACTGCCTTCCTTCTTTTTTTTTTTTAATTTAGTGGGTTTGTCAGTTGTTGTTTTTTCTCCTTTCTTGCGTGGTAATTATCTCCTCTGTTACCGTCATTAGAATCCAGAACACTCTCTGCTAAATAGATTTATTTATACCATATTTTTGATCACTTGATGATTCTGGGTGTGTCTGTTCTTTCAAATTACAAGGCTTGGTTAATCTCTTTGAGGTCAGGTTTGCCTGCAAGAAGCCATGCAGAAAAGGACTTGAGATGTGTCTCTGGATCAGACTGCTGTGAAAAGCCATGCACAAGAATGCATAATAACCAGCTAATCAGTTCAAGCTGTTGCCATGAGCAGAAATGTACAACAAACCCTATTTTTTCCCCTTTCATCCCCTTCAATCATCCTTCTCTTTTTTAAATCAAAATCAAGTGTCTGAGATGAGTTTGAAAGAAAAAGCCGTTGTTGGCTGTGCCCTTCTTATTCAACGAGTAAGAAGAAAGGCAGCGATCAACACAAGATGCCTCTGTGTCTGGCCAAGAGAGTGAGGGGTGGAACCAGCATGGATTTTTGCTCTTTTCCACAGAAGAATGACTCTGAATGGTTTTCCTTGGATACACAGCAGTATTTGGCTTTAGGAATCTCAGGAAACTATGAGAGAATGAGAGGGAGATGCAGAGCGACTTAATTTACGGTCCCAAAGAAACTTAATTTTGGCCACCAAACTTACCACATCCATAGATTTCCACACCTCAGTCAGGGCTACTTTATTCTTATTGCTCAGGCCAAAGCTTGACTGGCACTGTCCAAACTTGACTTCTCTTCCCAGTACAATTCAATTTGCAGTTTGCGTCCAACTTTAAGGTTGCAAATAGTATTGGGTTTATTACATATGTACACACTGTGATCTTTTCTCTCCATCTGCAAAGCTCCCCTCCATGTTAAGGCTCCACCAGGTGCCATCTATGGGGTCGCACAGAGTTGTCACTAGAATGTAAACTCCCTGAGGGCAAGGAATGTGTGTGTTTTATTTACCGCTGGGTCCTGAGTGTGTGAAATAGGGCCATGCCCACAGAAATTGCTCAATAATTCTTAGGTGAGTGAATGTAAAAATGTTTCAAATTGTGTCTGAAGAAAGAGTAAATAGATGGAAGAACTTTCCTGTTCTTAAAGTTCTTAGAGTGTCCTGTTCTTAAAATGTCCTTAAAGGGCATTTAAGAAGATCTATTTTTGTTCCTCTAAGCCTTCTTAGGGTTTCCTGATTCTGGATTTCAGAGCAACTGAATTCAAGACGGTGAGGAATCATTTTGCTAAATCCAAGGCAATAAATGGGCCAAGAAATGACTATAAAATAGACCTGGTACCTGAACAGTGATTAGAGAGCCGTGCCTTTGAAATGAGTTGCCTTCAAAGCGTAAGAGAAGATCAAAAGCCTTATGTTAATTTAAAGAATTTTTTTTTTTAATTGATACTGAATTGACAAGAAAACTATGGACTAGAACCCAGGAAGTTGTACTGCTTAAAGATCTGGACTTGGAAATAGAGGAACCTCAGTCCATATTCCAAGTCATCCAGTTCCTATTTCTATGATCTTCAGCAGATTATTTCAGCCTTCTGAGTCTTGGTTACCTCATCTCTAAATGAGCATCTTATGATCTACCACATAATATTTTTGTGATGATTTATTAATTCATTCAACTAATACTTATTGAGTATCTATTATGGGTCTCCAGGCACTAGGTATACAAATATTTGAATAAAATAGACAAAATGCCCTAATGAAGCTTCCATCCTAGGGAAGGGATAAATCAAGAATAAAAAATTATAGAAGGCAATGGCGACCCACTCTAGTACCCTTGCCTGGAAAATCCCATGGACAGAGGAGCATGGTAAGCTGCAGTCCATGGGGTCGCTAAGAGTCGGACACGACTGAGTGACTTCACTTTCACTTTTCACTTTCATATACTGGAGAAGGAAATGGCAACCCACTCCAGTGTTCTTGCCTGGAGAATCCCAGGGACGGGGGAGCCTGGTGGGCTGCCGTCTATGGGGTCGCACAGAGTTGGACACGACTGAAGCGACTNCTTCACTTTCACTTTTCACTTTCATGCATTGGAGAAGGAAATGGCAACCCACTCCAGTGTTCTTGCCTGGAGAATCCCAGGGACGGGGGAGCCTGGTGGGCTGCCGTCTATGGGGTCGCACAGAGTTGGACACGACTGAAGCGACTTAGTAGCAGCAGCAGCAGTGTTTTTTAAAAAAGCCTAGTGTTTAACATGGTAGCAAGTACACTGGGAATAAGATAGGGATGGGGATGTGAAAGTCATTCCAGTGTCTTGAGGATAGGCTGGACTTTTCCACATCAGGGATCACAGGTCAGGTGAGATGGTGGTCTGGTCTCTTAGAAAAACGCTAATAATGGAAGTAGTGACAAATGGTCAGGTATTAGATATAGTTCAAGGTAAAGCCAATAACATTTGCTGCTGGATTTGATTGGGGTATGAGGAAAAGAGGAATCAAAAGTTGTACTAAATGTATTGGCCTGGGCTACTGGAAAGATGGGAGAAGGTGATGGCAGCCCACTCCAGCACTCTTGCTTGGAAAATCCCATGGACAGAGGAGCCTGGTAGGCTGCAGTCCATGGGGTCACTAAGAGTCGGACACGACTGAGCGACTTCACTTTCACTTTTCACTGTCATGCATTGGAGAAGGAAATGGCAACCCACTCCAGTGTTCTTGCCTGGAGAATCCCAGGGATGGCAGAGCCTGGGGGCTGCCGTCTATGGGGTTGCACAGAGTTGGACACGACCCAAGCGCCTTAGCACCAGCAACTGGAAAGATGAGGGGTATTGTAGGAGAAATGGGGTTGGGAGGGAAAATCACAAATATGTGTGTGACGTTCTTACTCAACACCTAAGCGAGATGGGGAGCAGGCTGGCTGATATTCAAAATCAAAAATCGAAGGGAAGAGCTAGGCCAGAGATAAAAATTTGGGAGCGGTTAACCTCTGAGTGTTATTTAAAATAACGACTCTGGATAAGCTGGCCAAGGACATGAGCAGAAATGGAGCTCTGAGGTAAGTGAGCATCCTGGGGCTAAGAGAAGAACCAGCAAGGACAGAGCTGAGTGAGACAGCCTGGACTCCATGAGAGTACAGTGCTGTGAAGGTCAAGAAATAAAAATTATTTCAAATAAGAAGTGTTCACGTGCTGTTGAAAGGTCAAGCACTGAGGGGAGCTGAGAATTTGTCACTGTGTAAAATCACCAAGGGCCTTGTCCAGAGCACCTACAGAATGAGTATCTTCATACCATCTTACAGTGTTTTACGTGTGTGTGTGAGAGTGTGTGTGTGAGCAAGAAGTAAATTACTCAGGTAATATTTACTGTGCATCCACTATGTATTTGTGTGTGTTGTCAGAGCAGTCTTAATGATGCTGTGGGAATGAAATATGATTGAAAGGATTTCCCTAGTGGTCCAGTAGCTAAGAATCTGCCTTGCAATGCAGAGGATGCTATTTGATCCCTGGTCTGGGAACTAAGATCCCACATGTTGCAGGGCAACAAAGTCTGCAAATACTGAGCGAGCACCACAGCTGGAGAGCCCGTTAGCCACAGGGAAGATCCTGTGANCCCTGGTCCTGATTCGAAGGATGAAGAAAAACAGTCGCAAAAGAGAAAAGTTGTGAAGGGGCAAAAGCCACACGCAAGGCTTTTGTGAAATATACAGGCTATTCTATTGTGAATAAACATTTAATCTCAGAACTGCCCATTAAGTCATCTGGGTCCATTAATTTTACCTACATTTCAAACAAAGGAAACCTTACTCCTGTACTTCCAGTGTCACAGAATGAAAATCAAAGCGATGATTCACCTGCTATTATTAGATGTTTACATATTCAATACACAGAAATAACCTGACAAACAATCCTATCCTTGAAACACATAAGCCAAAAAGAAAAAAAAAGAAAGCCAAAGAACAATATTCTCAGGGGCTTATTCCAAATATAAGCAAGGTGTGCAAACCTGTAGTTCCTCAGTCGTGTCCAACTCTGTGCAACCCCATGAACTGTACCCTCCAGGCTCCTTCATCCATGGGATTCTCCAGGCAAGAATACTGGAGTGGGTTGTCATTTCCTTCTCCAGGGGATCTTCCCGACCCAGGGATTGAACCTGCTTCTCCTGTACTTCAGGTGTATTCATTACCAACGAGCCACCAAACCTACTTATTCCCAGATGGACATTCTTGTTGATTTCCTCAGTGGAGGACTATTCTGCAGGCCTCTGACTTTCTCCAAAGCCTGGATGGCCTCTTCAGGTTTTAAAGACAACTTAACCCACACCTGGAGACAGTTTTACAGCACATATATATCAAAGGCTGTCAGTTCTGAGCGGCACCCAGGACAGGAAAGGGCTACACAGAGGGTCCAGGATGCAATACAAATGGTCCTGCCCCTTTAGCCATATGCCCCAATACATTCTACTGCACTGGATGTGTTTGTGCTGGGAAAAGTCACCCCGTGAAAGTTTTGCACTTCCAACAGGAGTTCACAAGTGACACTCTTCGGGCTCTGGGGTAAGAGAATTATGCAGTATTTGAAAAATAGGTCCTTGAATGTTACTGGGCCTTGGTAGAGACAGAGGACTTGACCTGGGTCAAGCAGTGGTCACGCAGTCAGAAATATCCACCATGAGCTGGGTTCTATCAGAACCGCCGAGTCATAAAATTAAGTTGGCTAAGCAGCAATTGACTGTGAGAAGGGCCGACGGGCACAAATAAACTATCTGAGCAAGTGGCCCTGTCTCCCATGTTATTCACTACTGCTGCTCCAGCACCTTTTGTTAGCACACACCTATGGCCCTTAGGATCAGCTGATGGAGGAGGAGAACACCTGAGCCTGATTTCTAGAAGGGTTGGCTTGGTATGTAGACCACACTGAAGTCTGCCCATGGCCACTTGACACTCCCACTCAGGGGTGGCGCTGAAAGACAGTAGTGAAGAGATCTTTTCCCAAATGGCCAGAGCTTCAGGCAGTACACCTAGTCATCCACTTTGGAAAGAAAACTGGTTCAAGATTATGTATAGTGTTGAAGCATTCTTAGGTGGTAAGAGGAAGGATTAAAGACCAAGGAAAAGGTAGCCTTAGCTAGAAGCACATGGGAGACTTATGGGAGTGGGCATAAAGAGTGAAGATATATATGTGTGTGTATAGTCTAGAGATATTCTATTCTATTCTAGATATATCTATACATTCTAGATGTATACATTCTAGATTCTATACATTCTACATTCTATATTTTATCTTAATGTCCTCCAGAGAGCATCCATCACAGAAGAGGCATGAAACAATGAGGCAGACAAAATGTCTCAGTTAGCTGACATCAGCTATCCTCAACCCAATGTTGGCACACAGTGGGCACAGGAATGGAGGAGACAAGACCCAGCGGCAGGGATGGAGGCCATGCAGAGAGTGTCACACACCAGTGTTGATCCCACTACTTATATTCTCAAACATCATGCCTGCCAGGAACAGATGCCTCCCCAAGATGGCACCATCCCTCAAAGATACACACAGATGTAGATCTTAGACCCCTTTCACACTGGAAAGCACAGTGATTCATTTTTATAGAAACGAACACATATTCTAGACATGGATGTATACCTTTTGCTGCTGTGGCCTCAGTCAACCCGATCTGAAGACTTAAGGAGATTTTGATACACTGGCAAGGATTCACATAGCAATCACATCAGATTAAGGGACTTGTTTGACAACAAATAAGATGCAAGAAAAGCCACATGACTGCAGCATCCACCAGTTACGTCAAATACCACATCACCCTGAAGCTGCCAACCCGAGTGAGGAGGAACGGCCTACTGAAGGCACAACTGAGGCACCAATTCAGAGATGACTGCTTGCAAGGATAAGGCACCATCCTCCGGGATGTCCTGCGCATTGTAAATCAATGCCCTTTATACACTGCTTTGTCTCAAAAGGAAGAACATGTGGATTCGAGAACCTAGGGGAAGAAGCAGGACTGACCCCTTTTACTTTCACTCCCAGGGGCTTCCCTGGTAACTCAGATGATAAAGAATGTGCCTACAATGCAGGAGACCAGCGTTTGACTCCTTGGTTGGTAAGATCCCCTGGAGTAGGAAATGGCAACCCACTCCAGTATTTTTGCCTGGAGAATCCCATGGAGAGAAGAGCCTGGTGGGCTCCAGTCCATAGGGTCACAAAGATTCAGACACGACTGAAGAGACTTAGCATGTACATGCTCAAGGAGAATCTAGAATGGTTAGGAGAGGACATTAATGAGTATTAGTGTGGTCTTAAGACCAGAGTGGGAAAAGAGACCTTGAGACCCCCAAGAAAAGAGGCACACTCACATCCTAGAGTTTTTGCTTCCAGAAATTACATGAAGAGGTGAATCTGAGCAGGGCAAGGAGAGGTCTGCATAGACATATGAATCTGAACCCAGCCCCCAATTCAGGGCTGAAGGACTCAGCCCTTGCACCCCGCTCAGGTGCTCCAACCCTTTCCTGGAAACTGTCCTTGTCTAGGGTACCCACTGCACAAGGGCAGCCTGGTCCAGTGATTGCTAATGTGAGCATATAAAGGCCTGGCCCCCCAGATACAAAAGGGCAACGACTCTAAGGGGTTATTCTGGTTTCAGGCCTATCAAGTCAACTGAAGTCTTTGTCAAGACCACATCACAGCTTCCCCTTCTGCCCATCCCTTCCTTTCCCTTCCCTTCCTCAGATGTTGAACCTAAGTATACTCCCTAATACACTTCCCACATTTTATTCTTCTCAGAATCTGCTTTCCAGGAAATCCAGCCTGCAGCAGTGAGACTAGTATTAACTGAATATGTGGAGTGACTTTTTTCATTTAGCCAATATTTTTAAATGTATAGATTTCATATTCAAATTTAGATTTTTTTTTAAATTGGAACATTTGACAATTCTGAGCTCATAGACACACATTGGTGCCTATCAGCTAGAGCTGAAGACAGGCTGCTCTTTGGAACAAACATGTACAATAAGTCCCCTACCTAAGAACTTTCAATGTTACGAATGTGTGTTTGCATGCCCAATCACATGCTGGTTCACATGTCTGGCATACATTGTCACGTGCGTGCATCCTCTGTCAGTGGGTCTGCTTTTGTATACTTTACTGCACAGTATTGTATAGAGTGGGCTTCCCTGGTGGCTCAGGGGTAAAGAATCCACCTGCCCGTGCAGGAACCATAGGTTTGGTCCCTGGGGTGGGAAGATCCCCTGGAGAAGGACATGGCAACCCTCTCCAATATTCTCACCTGGGAAAATGCCCATTGACAGAGGCGCCTGGTGGACTACAACCCACGGGGTTGCAAAAGAGTCAGACACGACTCAGCAGCTAAGCAATAACAACTGTAGAGAGTAGAGTAGTATCTTTATTTCAAGACCAGGATATCTGGAAGCAAGCATGAAAGCTGCAGTGATGTAGCCGGTACTGCTGGGAAGCATCAGCTGTTGTACTGTACTACTATACTTGTCAAGGTACTATTGTGTTGTTGAGTTGTTAAGTCACATCTGTCTCTTACTGATTCCATGGACTACAGGGCACCAAGTTTCCCTGTCTTTCATTATCAAGGTACTATAGTGTAAGATTTAAAATGTTTTATTTTTTGTGTTTACTTTTTATGCAATATTTGTGTGAAAAGTATCATAAACCTATTACACTACAGTACTATATAGACAATTATGTTAGTTGGGTACCTAGGCTAACCTTTGTTGGACTTATGAACAAACTGAACTTACGAAGTGCTCTTGGAATGGAATCCATTCACATGTAGGGAAAGAATATTTCCCCAATCAGCTATAATGTCTGTTGCTTCCAGATTCCTTCGTGTAGGGTTGGCTTCCATATTTTTATGTCACCTCCCTGGCTCAGAGCCAGTCACTTGAATTTCTGTTATCAGGACACTTGGAGACTGAGTTATTTAATAATGGGGACTCTGGTCTCAAAGGTGAGGGCTGTTCTTTCCCAAAGCAGAGTTCAATGCCTTTTCAGGACTAAGAGAGCAATGAGTTATCTCCAGGGAAACATCTCCTCCCCACACACCCTCACTCTACCCCCATGGGAGCCCTAAGCCACAAGACTTGAGTCTTGGAACTCCCTGACCCTCTGCTAAAAGTCAGTTTGAGAGCCTGGGCTGATGCTGCAGGATCTCTGGCTATGTGCAATCAGTTTCACCTCTGGGCTGAATGGAAACATATGTGATTGAATTTAAATCTTTCCGGGCCCAGCACAACAGCTCACCCTGAGATGAGGGATGTGAGACTCACTCTTGGACAGAGGCTCAAAAGAGCAAGCCAACCCCTAAGTGCAAGGCTGCAACCCCAGCTTGCATTTTCCGTTTCCCACCCGTCTCCAGGAAGGGACTTTGGCTGCGTGTCTTTTGTGGTTTTTTTCCCCTCCGGTTTCCTGTACTTGGCTGTAGCAAATGCTCTAGGGCCTCAACAACCTCTGGCTCCCTATCTTTTCAGAGAAAGAGGGATGGTAGAGACATATGCCCAAGGGTGTAGTAACAGGTTTCTCTGAGCAAATCCCCAAAGGAGCAGTGTGGTGGAAAACAGGCTCCTTTCGCCTGCCACTGGTATATCAATGAATGAGCACTTCTTTCTTGGACTGGTCACCTGTGTGCACTGGTCCCAAGTGAAATCCTGGATTTCTGACTCCAGATAAATGCTGACCTGGTCCCAGGCAGAGTGCCTCGACATTTTTTAAGATCCAGGCACTCGTTTTTTTTGGAGATAGTAAACATAAGAGGTGAGAGTAAGAGAGTGAAATAGAGCAAAAACTTAGATTTTCCAAATTCATTTCCAATTAGTTGACTTTGGAATGAGTCTGAACATCTTCTAAGTTTGCCTCATCTGTAAAATGGGTCAGTAGAAGAGCTGAGTGGATAGGTTGACACAACCATGAAAGACCAGGTCCAATGAAACAAAAAGATGAGTTGATTCATTAAAAAGCAGTTGCTGGTGCATATCATCATGGTAGCACAGAATGATTAAAAGAATAGGTTTTGGAGTCCCTATATTGGTGAGTGGATAAAAATGGAGAACCCCTGATTACCCTAGGCCCAGTCAAATTCGATTCTTGCTTCTTTGCTGTAATCATAACCAAAACAGATAAGGACTGTCTGGACTTACAGTACTATATACTGAGCATCTTCCAAGGTATGCATAATTAATTAATACATATTTTTAAATGTAACCAAGTCCTGTTTTCATGATTTCATAGCCACAAATAATTTCCAGTGACCTCCAAAAGCCCTAAAGTATTGCTGACAAGATGGATAAAGACATTTTGCTATTGACACTTGCCTACTTTATATATTTGATGGGGATTCTCTATAGCAAGAGGGAAAGCAATGTATAATAAGATGCTGGACAGTGGGACAATGGATCTGTAGTAATGAGGGTTTTAAGCTAATGCCACTGTGGAAAACAAGTACATAAACACCCAAATAGCCTTGACTCAGCTTTGATTAAAATTAAAGTTAAAATTAGGGCCATTTTCTTTTTGTAAGCAGGAATTCTGCAAATCACTCATGGGGTATTTTGAAGAGAAAAAATTACTGAATATTTTATACATTTAGAATAAAATTTAAGGTGAATGCATACTGTCTATTTTATCAGCATCAAGTTGAGTTTCTCTCTAAATCCTCAAGCTTTTCTAATGTTTTAATGCAAGGTCTCCTCACTTAAAACCTCAGGACTGTGAAAGGTACTCATAGGAAACTACTTTATCACAAAGTGCTGTAAAAGATCCTACTCAGATAAAGGTTCGTTCAGGTTTTCCCACTCGATGTAACGCAAAGACCTAAATGAACTTTTTAGACAACCCAATATGTTTGCCACAGAAGGCCAGTTTGACTGATTCACTTTGTGATGACTGATTTGCTATGGTCTTGCTAAATGACTTCTCATTAATTAGTATAAAAAGATGGTAAAGGCTTTTAGAAGTAAGGGCAGAACTAATGACACCTCTATGGCATTTTTTTCAAGTAACATAGAAAGTAACTAGCCAGTGAACCTGAGACCATAAGGTGGGCTATTTTCCATCACAACGTCCATGCAAGAGAAAAACATCTGAGGCAGCCAACTGCCCACCACTAGGGACAGAGTGAGGGAAGGGCTGGTCCCCCTCTCCTGCCAAACTCCTATGACCTTGGACCACCTTCAAGCTAACATCACCCTGGGAGTCTTAGCCAGTGCCGTCCTCCCCTGCACTCTGGAGCCATCTGCCTGATGCCAGTGGTAGATTCTCCTTCCCAGGAATGCAGGTCTCTGCACCCTGACAGCTGCTGGAGGGTAGTGTCTGTCCATAAACCTAATGACTGGTCCCCAGGGATGTACAGAAAGCCAACCATGGAGCTCAGAAATGGAATCCAACAACGCTAGTGACGTAGACTGCAATTCTAAGCTCTGTGGTGCCTGCTAACAACGGTGCCTCCAGATACGTTTATTTAAGCTCAGTTTCTGCCTCTGTAAAATGGGGCAATGTGGTTAACTTATATGGTATGAGGATTATATAAAATGGGCTTCCCTGGTGGCTCAGATGGTTAAGAGCTTGCCTGAAATGCAGGAGACCTGGGTTCAATTTGTGGGTTGGGAAGATTCCTTGGAGAAGGGAATGGCTATCCACTCCAATATTCTTGCCTGGAGAATTCAATGGACAGAGGAGCCTAGCAAGCTATAGTCCATGGAGTCACTAAGAGCTGAACATGACTGGGCAATTAACATTTTCATTTTATGTGAAATAAAGGGACGGTATCTGATATTCTCTGATTGCTCCAAGAAACTGGATTGATTAATCCAATTAATTAAAATATTCCATGATGTTGCTCAGGGTAGAGAGTGTTATTGAGTGAACCCAGTCCAAGGAAAGCCAAAAACCTAGAGAGTGTTATACTGAGTGAAGTAAGTCATACAGAGGAGAAATATCACATGACATCCCTTACATGCGGAATATAAAAAGAAATGACACAAATGAAACTTATATACAAGACAGAAACAGACCCAAAGAAAGCCAAAAAATTCTGTGGGTATATATTTTGACACATTTTTTTCCAGGAGAGGGTGAGTCTCTGGTTTTCTTCAGATTTTCAAAAGGTTGCATGTGACCCCCCAAAGGTCAAGCATTCTCATCACTGATGTTACACTGCCTCCCAGTCTTCTTTCTAGCCAGCCCTCCTCTCCTGGCTTCAAGCTCTAACATCCAAAAGCAAAATGGGTGTCTCTACCTGAGAAGCCACCAGAACCTCCACACCCCTGCAGTGGGCCCTGCCGTCCACCACCCAGATCCCTCTTCGGCAGGAAAGGGCTTATGATCCCAGCTACACAGCTGCCACCAGCAGAGGTTCTCACTCATCAGCCACCTTTGCATGTTGCTTCACCTAAGGCAGTCCACCTTGCCCAAGATGACACAGCCTTGGGCGTGGCCGACATCCAAGGACACAGATGAGAAGTTGAGGCCTGGCTCTCTGAGCCCAACTTGGCTGAGAGCTGAAGGTTTATCCTCTTCCTAGACCTCCTGGCAGGGCCAGTTCTGGTTTCTGCTGATGCTGCATTTTCCTCTACTCAATTCTGCTTCCTTCCCTTCCTCGTCTTCCCATGCACTATTGTTGACCTCAAGGGCATCCCATAGAAACCTTTCTGCACGCTAATCTTGTCTTATGATCTGATTCCCAGGGAAACTGAAACACTCATGTCTCAAGCAGGTTCCAGAACCTTCTGCACTTTCTCCAGTGCTTTGTGACCTAGCTGGTGACACCTCACTTCACCTAGTCTTTAACCAGAAACCTGAGTCTTAGCCTGGGGTGCTTCTGCACTGTCTGCTCCCTCTGCTTCATCAGCCTCAATCAGTTTGGGTCCTTCTTACCATTCTCGTCTCACCTAAATGTCCTCTCTTCACTTACTTGTACGGAAGCCTCGGATCATTCCCCAGTCCTCTCAGGTTAAAGTCTAAGATTCCAAACATGATGGGCAAAACTTCCCATCCTTGGCCTCTGCTCACCTCTGGCCTTCATCATTCTTCAGTCCTGACTGTACTTTATGTTCCCATCACTCTAAGAACCCGGAGTTCCTCTCACGTCATGCGGCTGTCTACAAGTGCTGGCCCATGCAATACTTTCTGCCTGAAACAATCATCCCTTTCTTAAACTAGGAATCTTCAAACAACCCTTTAAGATCAACTCAGCCCCTATCTTCTCCAGAAAGGTCCCCCTGACCCCTGTCCAGTGACCCGTGGTGCTCCCCTGAGCCTCTGCCAGCTTGCAGCTCTGTGCTTATAGGGTGTGTGATGATTATCTGCTTTGTTCGCCGTCTTCCTCATGATCCTTGAGGGTGAGGCTCTCTTCATTCATTACTGTGTTCTGGTGCCGGCACAGTGCCTAGCACATAAAGGCACTCATGAGACACTTGTTAGATGATCACCTTGGATGGATACATACATACATACATACATACATGGATCCATGCACACACCCATACATACAAAAAATGTCAATTTGGTTTGACTCTTAGTGAAAACATCTTGTTGAAAAGTTACAGCAAATCTCAATAAAACAATTTTTTAAAGTGGTGGTGGTGGCCAGGCAGGGGGAGAGACTATATTAAAAAGATTCAGTGTAAGCAGCCAGACTAGAATCAGGATCTGTCAGCAAACACCTCCTTTCCCTTCTGAGGCCTCACAGACATTCACTGGTAACATCAGCCACACTTCTCTAAACATTCAGTCACTCCATATTTCTTTGTTCTAATCACACTGAGAGAATCAAAGGAGTTTCTCTTGGTTCTGATTCCCAACCGGAAGGAGCTGGATCTGAACCACGTTATTACCCTACAGGCTAATCAACTAAGGAGATGGGATGAAGGAATCAGCTCCTTGGCGTCAAGGAGCCCACCCATGTGTGCAGAGGCCACCATGACCTTGGCAGAAGCCAGAAAGGTGAGTGATTGCCACCTGCCATCCACAAAAAGGGCCAGATGAGGGTGTACCAAAACTCACACTGCATTACCGAAGAAAAGAAAATGACAGTCCACTTTAAG
>SJYV01045781.1:0-12202 GCA_006410875.1 Neotragus pygmaeus | reverse complement strand
AGGTTACATGCACAGTGTCATTTGATATCACTAATAAAATGTGAGTTGATACATTTTAGTGTTGCTGATAACTAGTCATATGAATTTATCCCAGTTTGTCCTGATTATTTGCAATGTTAACTAAGTCATGTATGTTATTGTGAAAGCTGCAATAAACCTTGCATCCTCTCCCTAAAAAGCAAAATATTATATACCAAATTATTCATGTAAGTCTGACATTTCACAAGTGATTTATTCCTTATTATCAGACATACCCTGGGCAAGGTCATTTTTAGACACAAAATGCTTCTAAAAAGAAGAGCTCAAAACTCTAATAGTTAAATGAATGAATTCATTTTATTTGTTTCCTAAATGAAACAATCTAAGTGCACTGAAGATGAGTTAGACCTCAATTCCATGAAAAACGGCACTNAGGTCATTTTTAGACACAAAATGCTTCTAAAAAGAAGAGCTCAAAACTCTAATAGTTAAATGAATGAATTCATTTTATTTGTTTCCTAAATGAAACAATCTAAGTGCACTGAAGATGAGTTAGACCTCAATTCCATGAAAAACGGCACTGAAAGGGAAACAGGATGCATTTTTTTTTTCCCCTCAGAAACCAAACTTACTCTTCATATTTAGATAATTTTATAAAGTTGGGTATGAAGAAGTTGTGTGAACTGCTTCTTCTGAATAGTTACCATAAACTCACTTTGGAATTATCCTGTTCTATTCAATCACTTACATGAATGGAATTTCTAAACTGGCAGTTGGAAGCAACAAATCTTATACTTACATACTGCCCAGAAGTCTTTGATAAAATGAGCATGGGAACTCCGACTATATGCTCTGAAGTAACAAAACTTTTACAAGGAAAACCTTCTAGGTAAGAAGAGAGTAGGTCATAGGCTTCAGTAGTTTAGACACACTAGATTACTAAGTATTTATACTGAATCATTTATTTTTAAAAAATAAATTAGTCATAATAATAGTTTTGCTGTTTTGTGTGTGTGCATTTAAGTAGCTCAATTTAGAAAATTACATTTTTCTGGAATTTTAATGATAAACCATAGCACAAATGTGTTATTAGACTTTTAAAGAAATATACTTACAAAGCCATCCATGGCCCAATTTTCCTCCTTCATTTTCTTCACAGTAGCTTGAGCTGGTACTTTAATAAGATAGATGTGTAACATTAGGCGAGCTTCTTGGCTTTTATATACTCCTGTAAAATATAAAGATGTTTAGTCTACTAATTTTGCAAATAGTTATGTTTCACTTTATTATCCATAGCTCCTTAAATAGATCATAAATACATGTGATAGCAAAAGAAAAAAAAAAGCAACAAATCAAGTCCAGTTTCATGCTTTTTCACAAACCCTGCAATATATAGCAATCTCTCAGCCGAAATTCTCAACTTAACTCTTATTGTGGGGTTTAAATTACATATGCTATTAAAATCAAATATTATTGTTATTAATAACATCATTACATGATTGTTGTAAAAATGGTTTATTTCATCAGTCAGATTTAAAATATTCAAGGGTATGAATCAAACGTTGAAACTCTTGACATTTTCCTTAATAATTAATTACATACCCACTCTTAGAAAAAGAGTATTTGAGGTGCTTACCGGAACCACAAAGATATGTGGTTCCTATTGAAAAATGTGATGCTGACAATAATTTCTGATGAAATAGGAGATATAATGACAGAGATAGAGAATATGATGAATTAAAGGGCAAAAGGAAGGATCATTTCACACCAGAGTGATTAGGAAGTGCTTATTAAGAAAAAGTATTTGAGTTGGATCGCAAAAATCAAGTAGAATTTTTAGTTCAAGAAAGTAAATACAGAATGTGACATAAAGAAGAGAAGCAAATGTATTCATTTTTTTTAATTTTTTCCTGAATAGGAGTCCTCTGAGAGTAGAAATAAGCTGGAATATAAATGTGTTTTGGGGAACTGTAGAAAATCATAATCTAAGTAAAAACTTTGTGATTAACTGAAGGTTGAAATGACTCATTAATTAATTCACTTACTATTTCACTTAAGGAATAAGGTATCATAAAAATAAGCTAGGTATATAAATATAATACATAGATCTTGATCTATAAATTATAATAGAGAAAAGACACAAAAGTAACCGAAGTTGGTGGAAAAATGTTATAATTAATTCTATGTAGACAGTGATAGCAAGTTAAATTGGTCTAATTATTTATGTTTGTTTTCCTATATTTGTAAAAATTGGATTAGGATACTCTTTATTTAGTGCCAACTCTCTTACAGAAGAAAAATCAAACTCATGGTTCAAAATTAAATAGATCGGTAGTCACAATTTAAATGCATTCCTTTAATTCAATTTATATCATGTAATTGTATATATATTTAAAATTAAAATATATTAACTTCTAATATTTTTAGAAGATTTAGATTTAGATTGCTGTATAGTTCTTATAAAATTTACAAAATCAATAGATAAAATTTTATTTCCTATTTTATTTATACCATAAATTATTTCACTATTAATAATTATATGGGCTATATAGTCAGTAAGTTTAAATATATACATTACATATTTTCATTATCAATGTTTTTAAAATCTAGTTTTAAATGAAAACAATAACTCAAAGTCATTGAGACCAATTTTGCTCTAGTTTCATTTCTAACCTCTGAGGTACAGTAATGAACTGGGAGGCAAAGAGATGCTCTCTTAGGGCTTGAATTGTTGGAGTATAGACAAATTATGTCATGTCATGTCATGTCATGTCATATCATGCCATAATATCCTATACTATACTATGCTATACTTTCAAATAATGAAAAGAAGAAAATGAAATAAGATAAGACTGCCTATGATTAACAGAGTGAGTCTATTTGTAAGGTGAAGGCTACTTTACCTACGGTCATCAGGAGTACTTTTGACAAGATGCCATCTGAGGAAACATTTGAATGTCAGCAAAACCAGAGTAATCAAAGATAATGAGGGAAGTAGGCACTAGATCAAAGAAACTTGAGAAGGCTGAGAAGATGGATAGGGCTCTGGGTTCCTTTTGCCTAATTAGGGTAGTTTAGCCCTACATTTTCTATCTTAGATTATAGTGTCCTCCTAAACAATCTCATTTGAAGACATGATTTTGTGATGATAAAGCAGCTTGCAAATCTCTGATCAAGTCTCTTTGGTGTTATGAGAATAGAGAAGCAGTTATATTCAAATTAAAAGTTCTGTTCTATTTCATGACATGTCATTCTAGCCATGTAAAAATATTCTTGAGGGAGCTTATTTCAGAATCTCAGAGTTTTATATTTGTGTAGTATTATATATGCCTCAATCAAACCAGAAAGCCTTACTGCTAAATGAATTATGAATGCCACCAGAAATAAAGCAAATATTTCACAGTATAAAAATCACTAATAAAAAAGGATGAAATGATGGAAATAAAGGCATGAAGGCAATGTTTCTTTTCTTTAAAGTGATACCTGAAAGCAGTAGTTCCATGTTGCTATTACTGAGTGTTGCATTGACTCTCCCAGTGGAAGCATTGAAACTAGTAACTGTCAAGGTCATGGGTTGTTTCCTTCCTTTATAATTGTAAGAGCCTTTCCATATATAATTTTGGGCAAACACATCATCAGGAACTGTGAACAAATTAAACATACACATTAATTTTACAGTGCCCTATACATATAAGCATTAAGTGTCAGATTAATTTATAGAATAATCATTTTTCTAAATATACAAGAAAAAGAAGGTGCATTATAAAATGATTTTTTTACATACATGTTTGAATCTTTTTAGAATAAGCCTAAATAATGATAGCCTAGATTTGTACACACATCATCATCATTTAGAGATAAATAAGCCACATAGATTAAAGACGTTAAGACTGTGAATCCAGCTAAATGTCATTTACCCATATTTGGCTTCCTATAATATCTTTTTTTCAGAAGGAAAATAAAATTACATTATTGAGTCAAGTCAGTCTATATACAAGTTCCAGGATGCCTGCTTTTCTCCTAGCAGCAGAGATAGACTCACAGGAGGAAGGACATAGAGTTAAAACCTCCCTTGCTGAGCAGCCTTGGAAGACTGGCAGGAGGGATACTCCTTGTCTCCTTTACAGAATACTAAGCTCAGTTATTTCAATAATAGGTGCTCCTGAGGAAGGGAGAACAGGGCTCCCTTGGTTTGCTCCTCATAGCTTTGAGGTTTACAAGTATTTTTAGAAATAATAGAATTGTCACTAGAATTGGTGAACTCCCATGGGAAAGAGATGAGTTGTGGTAGAATCAAAGAATATTCTAATATAAAATTTTCACCCAAAGAAGAAACATTCTTAATGTTAAATGCATACAAATAAATAAGACATTAAACTTATATAAATTAGTAATGTAATTTATAACCAATATAAATTTAGGTGTGTTAAAGTCTACTTAGATCCTGGTAAGAGGCTGAAAAAAGTTTCCATTAATCCCATACATCACAATAAAGCCCATTCTTAGACAGCAACTCTTCAAAACAGTCATGCCTGCTTGTGTGAGTGAATCAATAACAAATATCTGGAGAAAAACCTTTCTCTTTTTTTAAACAAGTTCTTGACATTTGTTACCTGATTTTCTCTACACCCATAACAATTCTTACTGTTCCAATCACAAAGACTAGAGTTACAAATTGTACATTCCCTGAAATCTACTCAGCAAACAAATAAAGCTATGGAGCTATGGTAGAAGATGAATACAAAGTGCACTCATAAGTTGAGTTGTTATATTGTATTTGATAATTCAAAAGCAATATAGCAGAAAGACTAGAAGTGCAAGCACTAGAGATAGAATGCTTGTATTGATACTTCAGTTCAGTTGCTCAGTTGTGTATGACTCTTGGCGACCCCATGAATCGCAGCACGCCAGGCCCCCCTGTCCATCACTAACTCCCAGAGTTCACTCAGACTCACATCCATCAAGTCAGTGATGCCATCCAGCCATCTCATCCTTGGTCGTCCCCTTCTTCTCCTGCCCCCAAACCCTCCCAGCATCAATTTTTTCCAATGAGTCAACCCTTCTCATGAGGTGGCCAAAGTACTGGAGTTTCAGCTTTAGCATCATTCCTTCCAAAGAAATCCCAGGGTTGATCTCCTTCAGAATGGACTGGTTGGATCTCCTTGCAGT
This sequence comes from Neotragus pygmaeus, assembly GCA_006410875.1. Classification (NCBI taxonomy): domain Eukaryota; kingdom Metazoa; phylum Chordata; class Mammalia; order Artiodactyla; family Bovidae; genus Neotragus; species Neotragus pygmaeus. The sequence continues at coordinate 7,054 of SJYV01045781.1, read as the reverse complement.
CCAAGGGACTCTCTCAAGAGTCTTCTCCAACACCACAGTTCAAAAGCATCAATTCTTCGGCACTCAGCCTTCTTCACAGTTCAACTCTCACATCCATACATAACCACAAGAAAAACCATAGCCTTGACTAGATGGACCTTAGTCAGCAAAGTAATGTCTCTGCTTTTGAATATACTATCTAGGTTGGTCATAACTTTTCTTCCAAGGAATAAGCGTCTTTTAATTTCATGGCTGCAGTCACCATCTGTGGTGATTTTGGAGCCCCCCAAAATAAAGTCTGACACTGTTTCCATTAGTCCCAGCAACCCACTCCAGGGTTCTTGCCTGGAGAATCCCAGGGGTGGCAGATTCTGGTGGGCTGCCATCTATGGGGGTGCACAGAGTCGGATACAACTGAAGCGACTTAGCAGCAGTAGCAGCTACGATTTACAAACTGTGTGATTTTTCCTAAATTACTTAACTCTCAAATCCTGAATTTCTTTATTAATGTGGAATTACCACAGAGTTTACAAGGAAGATTAAATAAATATGAAGTTTTGCTAAGTGTTAGTTGCTATCATTATTATTATGCAGATAAAATAGTGAAACTTTTTATATTTGGGCCTTATATCTCATTATATAGTAGAATATTATGTGTGTGTGTGTGTGTGTGTGTGTATGTGTGTATATATATATATACACATGCTTTATATATATATAAAGCATGGTTAGTATAATGAAAAATCCATAGTCCTGACTCAGGGACTTTACAAGTCATCCTAAGAGTGGCACTCTGTTCCCAAACCTCAAACTTCAAAGCTATGCTCAGTATGTAAAAAAGACCTTACCTAAAAATGTAATACAATGTACTGGTAAAAAGTCTTTGATTTGGTAAGCACCTTCAGTTCAGTTCGGTTCAGTGGCTCAGTTGTGTCCAACTCTTTGGGACCCCATAAACCGCAGCACGCCAGGCCTCCCTATCCATCATCAACTGTGGGAGTCTACCAAACCCATGTCCATTGAGTCAGTGATGCCATCCAACCATCTCATCCTCTGTTGTCCCCTTCTGCTCCTGCCCTTAATCTCCCCCAGCATCAGGGTCTTTTCAAATGAGTCAGTTCTTCACATCGGGTGGCCAGAGTATTGGGGTTTCAGCTTTAGCACCAGTTCTTCCAATGAATATTCAAGACTGATTTCCTTTAGGATGGACTGGATTTTATTCTTTCCATTGCAATGGTGAATGGATAGCTCAACTGGAATTCCAACTCCTCCACTACCTTTGTTCATAGTGATGCTTCCTAAGGTCCACTTGACTTCACATTCCAGGATGTCTGGCTCTAGGTGAGTGTGAGTGTGCACACCATCATGATTATCTGGGTCGTGAAGACCTTTTTTGTACAGTTCTTCTGTGTATTTTGCCACCTCTTCTTAATATCTCTGCTTCTGTTAGCTCCATACAATTTATGCTCTTTATCAAGCCCATCTTTGCATGAAATGTTCCCTTGGTATCTCTAATTTTCTTGAAGAGATCTCGAGTCTTTCCCATTTTATTGTTTTCCTCTATTTCTTTGCACTGATCACTGAGGAAGGCTTTCTTATCTCTTCTTGCTAATCTTTGGAACTCTGCATTCAAATGGGTATATCTTTCCTTTACTCCTTTGCTTTTGGCTTCTCTTCTTTTCACAGTTATTTGTAAGCCCTCCCCAGACAGCCATTTTTCTTTTTTGCATTTCTTTTTCTTGGGGATGGTCTTGATTCCTGCCTCCTGTACAATGTTATGAACCTCCATCCATAGTTCATCAGGCACTCTGTCTATCACATCTAGTCCCTTAAATCTATTTCTCACTTCCACTGTATAGTCTAAGGGATTTGATTTAGGTCATACCTGAATGGTCTAGTGGTTTCCCCTACTTTCTGCAATTTAAATCTGAATTTGGCAATAAGGAGTTCATGATCTGAGCCACAGTCAGCTCCCAGTCTTGTTTTTATCTGACTGCATAGAGCTTCTCCATCTTTGGCTACAAAGAATATAATCAATCTGATTTCAGTGTTGACCATCTGGTGATGTCCATATGTAGAGTCTTCTCTTGTGTTGTTGGAAAAGGGTGTTTGCTATGACCAGTGCATTCTCTTGGCAGAACTCTGTTAGCCTTTGCCCTACTTCATTCTGTACTCTAGGCCAAATTTGCCTGTTACTCCAGGTGTTCCTTGACTTCCTACTTTTGCATTCCAGTCCCCTTTAATGAAAAGGGCATCTTTGGGGGCAGTTAGTTCTAGAAAGTCTTGTATGTCTTCATATAACCATTCAATTTAAAGAACAGTTAATTTGAAAAATATACCTAAAATTGTTTTGGAGGAGGGAGTGACAAGTGAAATTATCCTGTGCTAGAAAGATCCAGAATTTGGAGGTAATGGACTCCCAATTGGAGAGGTAAGAGGAACAGCAAGGGAGAAAGATATTCTAATAGCAGTGCCTGGCAAATTAGTAGGTACTCAATAAATTCACTATTCTTATCTTTCTCATTGTTTATTTTCCCCTGGTCTGTACTATGATTTCTCTTTGCTACTTCTGAACATTTAACAAAAACCTGGTACATCTGGTGATCTTGTCCATGGTGCTTAGGGGAATTAAGAAGGTTGGTTAAAAGAGATTAAAGAGAACTCCAATGGGAGAAGAACACAGCAGTGAAAGGAAGTAGACACTGGCAGCAGCTACACTGTATCAGGATAAATTATTGATGTGGTTGTAAACATTGAACACAGGCACTTCAGAAAACAAATCTACAAATTGATTTGTATGAATAGTATTTGCTGATTCTATAGTATATATATTTCCATAATTGCAGTTTTCAAACTATGAACATGACATCACTGAATGCAGTTTGGAAGAATACACAGAACTGGCTAGAGCAAAGCTCTACCTGTAGGCTCTGGGATGCCACCACCACCCTCCACCTTTCTTACACACAACTGAGAAATGTGAGTCATGATAGGCTGGGAGGTAGACATCATTTGGTCATTTAAATCCCTATGTACGATGGAGATGATAATACTTTCTATTGTTGAGTCTAATATGAGATTTAAATGTGACTTAAATTAAAGATTTAAACTACTTATTCAGTAGTTCTTGTAAACTCTAAAATGTTATCCAACTAAAGCTGATGTGAAGCACAGTGAAAGGAAGGAAGACAATGATGATTATAATCTTTTTTTTTCCCAAGACATTTTTGAATTTAAATTTTGTTTCATGGGCCTCATAGCACTGTCATATTCCTGACTTTGATATCACTGCCAAATTATTATTTATTTGGGGGAGTCTTATCACTATGTCATGATTTTACATGAAATGTTTCTAATATTTTCCTACTTTAGATGAAATTGCTCTAGAGTTTTATAGCTACCTTTACCCAGGTTAAAGAAATTCTTTTTCATTCTAACTTATTAAAACTCTCTAAAATTATAAACAGATGTTCAATTTTATAAAATAGTTTCTGTATAAGTATTGTGGTGTTCATAATTTGTGATGTTCCTTTGTCAATGTGATAGATTATGTTTAAGGATTAGTTACACACCATGAAAATATCTATGTATATCTATCATTAAAACAATTTGTCAATGGTTTCATCATTATGATAATGTTGTACAGTTGATTCTTGAACAACATGGATTTAAACTGTGAGGCTCCACTTATGCACATATTTTTTTCAATAGTAAGAACTAGAGTACTACTATATTGATCCATGATTGGCTGAATACATGGATGTAGAATCCCAAATACAAAGGAATCTTGGGTAAAGAAGAAACACAGACTGAGAGTTGACTACAAGCTATACACAGGTTTTTTGATTGCACTAAGTGCCAGCACCTTTAATCCACTTGTTGTTCAAGAGTCAGCTGTATTTAATTCATTAAGGTTTTAAGTAGGACTTTTTAATGTATAATCCTATATCAAATGGGCCTATAATTTTTTCCTTTTTATAACGTCTTTACTTGAGTTGTTAGAGTTATATTGGACCCATAAAATGAGCTTCTTTAATAATTTTTAATAAAACTGAGATGATCTGTTCTGTTCCTTCAAAATTGTGTAGAGCTTATCAGTAGAGGCATACTTTTTCTTGTGGAAATAGCTTTAACTACTACTTTATTTCTTATAGTATTGCTCATTTTTCTCCTATTAATTATGTTAAGATAAACTTTTTGAGTAACTTGTCAATATTTAACATACAAAAATTGACAATTATGTAATTTCTGCTGTTTAGTCATTCAGTTGTGCCAGACATTTTCTGAACCCATGGACTTCCTGTCTTTCACTATCTCCTGGAGTTTTGCTCAAACTCATGTCCATTACCCTAGAGAAGGAAATGGCAACCAACTCCAGTATTCTTGCCTTGAGAATTCCATGGACAGAGGAGCCTGCCAGGCTACATCCATGGGGTTGCAAAGAGTTGGACACAACTGAGCTACTATGACTCACGACCATTGATTCAGTGATGCCATCCAACCACCTATCTTCTATCATCCCCCTTTCCTCCTGCCTTCAATCTTTCCCAGTTTTTTTTCCAATGAGTCAACTCTTCAAATCAGGTGGCTAAAGTATTGGTGCTTCAGTTTCAGCATCCATCCTTCCAATGAATATTCAGGACTGATTTTTTTTCTGATTAACTGGTTTAACCTCCTTGCTGTCCAAAGGACTCTCAAGAGTTTTCTCCAAAACCACAGTTTGAAAGCATCAATTCTTTGGCACTCAGCCTTCATTATAATCCCACTCTCACATCCATAGCTTTGACAAAACCATAGCTTTGACTATATGGACGTTTGTCAGCAAAGTGATGTCTCTGCTTTTAAATACGTTGTCTAAGATTGTCACAGCTTTCTTCCAAGGAGCANAGATGAGGTGGAATCAAAAGAGGAGAGAGCAAGCTAGCCAGTAATCACTTTCTTATGTGCACTCCACAGTGTGGACCACTCAGAGATGTTCACGGATTTAAACAGAGAAGAGAAGAGGGAGGAAGGAGACAGAGGTGGACAGTAGGATAAAAGGGGGGAATGAAAAGGAGAGAGACAGATCCAGCCAGTAATCAGTTCCCAGAGTGTTCTCCACCATCTGGAACACACAGAGATTCACAGTGTTGGGTAGAGAAGAGAAGGGGGATGGAGGAGACAGAGGCGACCTGGTGGAGTAAAAGGAGAGTCCAAAAGAGGAGAGAGTAGTCAAGGGTCAAAAAAGTAATCTCACTCTCAAGTAAAAATGGGTACTGAAGATCGGGTTTTTGAAGGTAAGAAATTGATAACAAATACGAAAAAGCAAAGATTAAAAATCTAGAGTAGAGGTTAGATTTTGAAAAATACAATATTAAAGAAAAGAAGAAGAAGGGGAAAAAAGTCACAAGAATTATTTAAATATATATATATGAAGTTTGCTTTTAAAATAAGGTCTTTTTTAAAAGTAATAGGTTATAAAAATGAAAATTAAAGAAGCAATAGAGGACTTAAACATTTTTAAAAGTTTTTTTAAAAAGAAGAAAAAGAAAAAAAGAATTATCATAAAAATAATAGATATATCTAGGACTTTCTCTGATATTGTTGTGGGCAGTGTGGGGTCAGTTCTTTTTCAGATAGTTCCTTGGTCTGGCTTCTATTTCTTAAGATCTATAGGCCCCTTCCTATGTAGTTGGTACCAATGACAGGGTTTTAATCTATTGCACCTGTCACTTCCAAGGCGGTTCCCTCTGTTTTAGCTGCTTCTGTTTGCTGGTCTCTTCAGTGTCTGATTTCCACCCTGACATAAGGGAGGCGGTGGTGGACACTTTTTTTAGGCTCACTTGTTCAGTTGCGCTGTGGGGAAGGAGGGGATGCTGCAAACAAATAACACTGGCGTGTGCTCACCATGTCTCAGCCACACTGGGCCTGCCCCTGCTCACAGCACACACAGCTCAGGCTCTAGGTTGCTCCGCCAGGAACCTTCTGAGGCCAGCCCCGGGCTGCATGCACCTCCCAGGTCTAAGCCACTCAGGCTCAGGCACTCAGTTGGACCTCAGAGGCGCAGATTCAGTTGGGCCTGCGTTTTGTGCCCTTCCCAGGTCCGAGTAGCTCAGGTATTTGGCAAGCGCGGTCGGTGCAACTTATCGCCTCTCTCGTCCCTGCTGCTCAGTTTTCTGGGTATGCAACTGGCGCACATTCTCAGGAGGAGGATGACTGTCCAGAACCCCAAGAAGTCTTAGTTAGCAAAGAAGCTTGCTTTCAGTTTGGTAGTTAATGTCTGTCTGGGGCTGCTATTGCCCCCTTCCAGCCCTTCAGGCTCTGGCTGCCTGTCACCGGAGGGGGATGGTCTGCAGTCGGTTAATTCTGTTCCATCCTTTGTTCTGTGCACGGTCCTGGTGGTGTCTTATGTTAGAGCTTTTCACGTGGTAGCTATCCCACAGCCTGGTTTGCTCACCCAAGTTAGTTCGCTCTGGTTACCCTTGGGGCACTTGGGCCCAATCTTTAAAAAGCAATGCAGCCCACTCCTCTCTGCCCAGCCACCACTTGCTAGTGGCAGATGTAGGCTTCTGCGCTGCTTCTCCACTGGAGGAGTTGCCATTGGGCCATAATCTGTGGGTTTTAATTTTTCATTTATTTTTCCTCCCTTTTATGTGGCTCTCTGTGCTTCCAAGGCTCGCCACAGACTCAGCAGTGAGAGTGTTTCCTGGTTTTTGGAAACTTCTCTCTTTTTAAGACTCCCTTCCCAGGACGGAGCTCCCTCCCTACCTCTTTTGTCTCTTTTTTTTGTCTTTTATATTTTTTCCTACCTCTTTTCTAAGACAATGAGCTGCTTTTCTGGGTGCCTGATGTCCTCTGCCAGCATTCGGAAGTTGTTTTGTGGAATTTACTCAGCATTTAAATGCTCTTTTGATGAATTTGTGGGGGAGAAAGTGGTCTCCCTACCATCTTAGGACCGCCCCTTGGAAAGTGATTCTTCAATATCGTCTACCAGAAAGCAAGGAAATGCTTAAAGACTAATGGAAACAAGTTAAAAGAACACAATAGCACTTTTAAAAGGTTCTCACTTGCCCAATTAATTTATTGAATTGTTAAA
>SJYV01045778.1:0-11020 GCA_006410875.1 Neotragus pygmaeus | reverse complement strand
CCTCCAGTACCCTATGCTGTTGTCAGATGGAAGAGCTTCATCTTTTCTGTGTCATGTTTAACTCTCTTGAGTAGCCCCTACAGGAAAGATGAACACACTGAGACAGATGCTTTTTTTTTTTTTAATATAGTTGATTTACAATGTTCTGCTCACTTCTACTGTACAGCAAAGTGACTGTCACTGTGACAAGGTTATACACATGTATACCTTCTTTTTTATATTCTTTTCCATTAAGATTTATCCCAGGACATTGACTATAGTAGCCTGTGCTATTCCTTCAGCAGGACCTCATCGTCCATCCGTTCTGTGTGCAGTAGTTGTCGTCTGCTAACCTCAGACGCCCAGTCCATCCCTGCCCAACTCCCTCCTCCCCTTCGGCAACCACATGTCAAGACAGACACTCTTGACTCCAGATCTCACCTCTGATGGTTGCAGGGCGGGGGGCACCAAGAAGGTTCCTGAAGCTGTTCCTTCCCCAAAGGAAAGAGAAGGGGAGCGGGACACTCAGCCCCAAAGATGGCAGGCGCGTCAGGGCCTTCGCTGAGCTACAGTACCTGCCTGCCGCCAAGCAGGCAACCAGGGACATGCTGCTCCCAGGGAAAGGGCAGCAGACAGCCGCTGTCACATCCAGAGCCGCGCAGGGCAGTTTTGGAGACAGCCTACCCGAGGCCCGGTGAGACGGTAGGGAGATACAGCTGTGACCCTCCAAGTCAGTGACTTCTGCTGCCTGGAGTCTATCTGTCTGTGTGCAGTCTCAAGACACGTGGTTTTCTGTGAACAACTTCCTTGCCCAGCCAGTTAGTCCCCATTTGAAGCCATAGTCTTTTGTTTCTGACATCATGGGAAAGGGTACGGTGTCTCCAAGGAACAGAGAGACAGGAGATATCATGACGATGGCTGGTTGTCAGATAGACTGTTTTCTGAGAGTTTTGCTCAGGGTCTCTTGTTAGCTTGAGATGGCCTGGTTTTCTGTCTGGATGAATCACCTATAAAATAATTTCCCATGACAAATATCTGTATATCCCATAAGTAATACTACTTTAAAGCTAATAACTAAAAAAGCATCTGTAACCTTATTGACTAGTTTTAGACTGCCCAGACTTAGAAGACTCACCGTCGGACCACAGCTGAAGGAAAATCCATTTGGTCAACATTGTCGCGCACCGTTTTTGAGCTCCATGCAATTTTCAGAATTGATTTTATTCTTCAGTTTATGAAATCACATCCAGTGCTTGCCAACTTAAGGGTGCTTTCACAGTCTGTGCACAGAATAAATAGCCGATATTTTGTTCTGGTCAAGTCGAATCAGAGATGCGTCTTCTAACTTGACTCCTGCAAAACCCACAGTTAGTTCCTTCATTTCAAGTACAGGCGCCAAGGGGCTTTCAGAGGTGGAATCCACCAGGCGCAGAGCCGTCTGAGCGCCAGGCTTGGGGACTGTCAGGGGCTTTGTCCCCAAGCCCATCCTGAAGCCTCATATCCTGTCTGTGGGCTGGTTTCCTTTCTGGGACAGTTAACAGAAGACCGCTGTTGAGTTACACAGGTTTCCTCCGTGTCACGAGCATTTTGGCAGCACTGACTTTAGGCTCACTGAAGGTTGATTATCATCAGAATTGATTTCTTGACAGCATCCTTTCTGCACCTCACTCTCCCAGTATTTGATTATGCTTGTCTGCTGTCAGCTTTTATTACCTGAGCTATTTGATTTTGATTGTCCAAGGGAAAGTCGGGCTCCCCAGTTGGTTTCCCTCTGCGTCCCTCCCAGAGTGAGTGCGTCACAGGCAATGGAACCTCACAGCCGACTGTCTGTGGGTGAAGTGAAGTGAAGTGAAGTGAACTTGCTCAGTCGTGTCCGACTCTTTGCGACCCCATGGACTGTAGCCTACCAGGCTCCTCCCTCCAAGGGATTCTCCCTCCATGGGATTTTCCAGGCAAGAGTACTGGAATGGGTTGCCATTTCTTTCTCCAGGGGATCTTCCTGACCCAGGGATTGAACCCAGAACTCCCTCATTCCAGGCAAACGCTTAACCTCTGAGCCACCAGGGAAGTCCAAAGTCTGTGGGTGAGGGGAGTCCAACTCAGATGTGTGCATTTTCTGGCTTTGCTATGAACAGAGCACAGGTGAAATTGTTGGGACCAGGGTTTTATTCAGATTTTAAGGGTCCCCAAGCCCTTTGGGAATGTGATCCAGAGGTGGAAATTGTGGAGAACACAATAGGATTATAGACCCCCCCCCCCACCAAAGCATGTACTCTCCGAGTCATACCAGAGGGCACACCATCGGTGTTTGGGGTCACTTTCAGAGCTGCAGATGCCCATGTTCTTGAAAGTGGAGTGGTGGTTCAGGATTCTAGCTCCCTCCTGACTCTCAGTGGAGAGCAATGCCCCTATGCCAGCTTCACAGCACCCATTAGCCACTTTTTGATTTCCACCAATGACGACTCCTCTGAATGAGTCCTTTTTTTTTTTTTCTTCACCCCTTGAAGGATTTCCACAGCCACTGCTTGTTTCCATGAGAACAGTGGGAGGCCCCATTCACATCTAGACTTGGGCCCTTCCCTACTGCACATTCCTGTCCTCCCTGGGGCTGTGCCTTGTGCTTTTTGCCTGGGAACCACTGCTCTCCAGGAGCATGCTTGCCTGATGTCCATGTTGTCCCAGAACTAGCATTGATGTGCTTTTCAGGGCCATTTTTCACTGAGTTGTTGGGTCTGTGTTCTGTTTTTCTTACTTTGGAAGAGCGAATGGACTCACAGGAATGATGGGGAAGCACAGAGTTCATGTACAGATTCAGGACAATCTTCTCTGTAGGAACACCCTTCTGCACCGTGACACACGAGAGCCCAGCCCGGTGACAGCCGCTGTCATTTAGTCACAGATGTGGGGTCCCCAGGCTGTCAGCCACTCCCACCACAGCTTCATGACCCGCCCAGTTCAGTGCACTCACTCAGTCATGTCCAACTCTTTGCGACCCTCCCCGTCCATCACCAATTCCCAGAGCTTGCTCAAACTCATGTCCATGGAGTCAGTGATGCCATCCAGCCATCTCACCCTCTGTCGTCCCCTTCTTCTCCTGCCTCCAGTGTTTGCCAGCATCAGGGTCTTTTCCAGTGAGTCAGTTCTTCACATCAGGGGACCAAAGTATTCAAGCTTCAGCTTCAGCATCAATCCTTCCGATGAATATTCAGGACTGATTTCCTTTAGGATTGACTGGTTGGATCTCCTTGCAGTCCAAGGGACTCTCAAGAGTCTTCTCCAACACCACAGTTCAAAAGCATCAATTCTTTGGCGCTCAGCCTTCTTTACAGTCCAACTCTCACATCCACACATGACCACTGGAGAAGCCATAGCTTTGACTAGATGGACCTTTGTTGACAAGGGAATGTCTCCGCTTTTTAATATGCTGTCTAGGTTGGTCATAGCTTTACTTCCAAGGAGTAAGCGTCTTTTAATTTCATGGCTGCAGTCACCATCTGCAATGATTTAGGAGTAGGAGTCCAAGAAAATAAAATCTCTCACTGTTTGCACTGTTACCCCATCTGTCTGCCATGAAGTGATGGGGCCAGATGCCATTATCTTCATTTTTTGAATGTTGAGTTTTAAGCCAGGTTTTTCACGCTGCTCTTTCACTTTCATCAAGAGACTCTTTAGTTCTTCACTTTCTGCCATAAGGGTGGTGTCATCTGCGTATCTGAGGTTATTGATATTTCTTTCGGCAATCTTGATTCTAGCTTGCACTTCATCCATCCTGGCATTTCTCATTATGTACCCTGCATATAAGTTATAAGCAGGGTGACAATATACAACTTTGATGTACTCCTTTCCCAGTTTGGAATCTATCTGTTATTCCATGTCTGGTTCTAACTGTTGCTTTTTGATCTGCATATAGATTTCTCAGGAGGCAGGTCAGGTGGTCTGGTATTCCCATCTCTTGAAGAATTTTCCACAGTTTGTTTTGATCTATACACTCAAAGGCTTTGACATATTCAGTAAAGCAGAAGTAGATGTTTTTCTGGAATTCTTTTGCTTTTTTTGATGATCCAGTGGATGTAGGCAATTTGACCTCTGGTTCCTCTGCCTTTTCTAAATCCAGCTTGAACATCTGCAATTTCATGGTTCATGTACTGTTGAAGCCTGGCTTGGAGAATTTTGAGCGTTACTTTGCTAGCGTGTGAGATGAGTGCAGTTGTGTGGTGGTTTGAACTTTCTTTGGCATTGCCCTTCTTTGGGATTGGAATGAATACTGACCATTTTCAGTTCTATGGCCGCTGCTGAGTTTTCCAAATTTGCTGGCATATTGAGTGCAGCACTTTCACAGCATCATAGTTTGGTCAAACAACAGGGAGGGAACACAGCCCCGCCCATCGACAGAAAATTGGATTAAAGATTTCCCGAGCATGGCCCCACCCATCAGAACAAGACCCAGTTTCCCCCCCAGTCAGTCTCTCCCATCAGGAAGCTTCCATGAGTCCTATCCTTCAGAAGGCCAACAGAGTGAAAACCACAATCACAGAAAACTAATCAAACCGATCACATGGACCACAGCCTTGCCTAACTCAATGAAACTGAGCCACGCCACGTGGGGCCACCCAAGACAGACAGGTCATGGTGGAGAGTTCTGACAGAACGTGGCCCACTGGAGAAGGGAATGGCAAACCACTTCAGTATTCCTGCCTTGAGAACCCCATGAACGGTATGAAAAGGCAAAAATATATGACACTGAAAAATGAACTCCCCAGGTCCATAGATACCCAGTATGCTGCAGGAGATCAGTGGAGAGATACCTCTAGAAAGAATGAAGAGATGGAGCCAAAGCACAAACAGCACCCAGCTGTGGATGTGACTGGTGATGGAAGTAAAGTCCGGTGCTATAAAGGGCAATATTGCACAGGAACCTGGAATGTTAGGTCCACAAATCAAGGTAAATTGGAAGTGGTCAGACAGGAGGTGGCAAGAGTGAATGTTGACATTTTAGGAATCAGAGAACTAAAAGGGACGGGAGTGGGTGAATTTAACTCAGACGACCACTATGTCTACTACTGTGGGCAAGAATCCCTTAGAAGAAATGGAGTAGCCCTCATAGTCAACAGAAGAGTCTGAAATGCCCTACCTGCCCAGGTATAAACGTGTGCCTTGGTTACCCACGTCGAAGTAGTTAGAATGCAGGGAAAAAAGAGGTGCTTGACACAAAAACTCTGTGAGTGACCACGGGCTTTGTTTTGTAGCCTCAGGGATGCTGCTGCAGCAGGCAGCATCCACGAGAACGTGCTCCCTAACTTCTCTGGGGAGAGGGTGGAGGCACGCCAGTCATCTTCCCTGAATGGGAAGCCCTGAATGGGAAGGGGGTGCCGCTGTTGTCCCCCAGTCTGGGAACTGGTGTGTGTCAGACCCAGGGGAGAGCGCCACGGGGTTTAGACGACCTTGGCAACAGCAGCACCGAACCTGCCATTTTCTCCTCCTGGCTTCTAAGCTGTTTGCTAAGGGCCTTTGCGACATTTTCACTATGCTAAGGACCTTTGAACAGCTGGCGACTCTCAAATAAAATAAAGAAAATGATAGGGAAACATGTTCTTTGGATGGGCAATTTGCTGTGTGTCGTACCCAGCCCTAGTGGGTGCTCAGCTTCAGTCCCCGGGAAGACGGGGTGTGGCTGTCCTCCAGTAGCAGCACCGGAACCTGGGGGACGGGTGTAGAGTCCCAGCCCTGCTGTTTTCTTGTGTCAGTGTTGGGGTTGGATGAGTTAGTGTAGAGAAAGCTCCTATAACTGTTGCAGTTGGAACTACCGTGAGCATCACTGGCCGCAGCGGCGGCCCCTCGCGTGGCTGGCCATGGAGCAGGTATTCAGGCAGCGGGGCCAGCTTGGGGCTCACTCCCTGCCACGTAACCAGCTGCTCCGTGGCGCGTGCTCTGTGTCCTCTCTCTTCCCTGCCTCTGCCGCCAGCCAGCTGTCTCTCTCGGGTTGCATTCTCCTTCTAAATATAGTCCAGCCTCATCCTGCCCTGTCTTCAGGTACCCAGGGTGTGTGACTTCGGACAGGAAGGGCAGTTGCAAAATCAGCCTTCATCCTGTTCCAACAGGATAGACTCCTGGCATCTTGTCATCTCTGAAGGTAGACTGAAAAGTTGGCTTTCGGGCACCTTGCAAGGGTGGATGGGGTTCCTTCCCAAAGCAGCAGAGAAGGCGAGGTGCCCCCCTGCCTTGCCGTGTCCCAGCAGTGACCAGCAGGCAGATTCCCTGGCAGTGGAGGATTCCGGTCCGTGACGGAGAGGCTGGCTTGGCACTGGCTCTGGATAGAATGGAATGCTTTGGGAAATTTGATTAAAATGTGGAAAAGATACTTCTCATTCGCAAAGCTGTGGAGAGTGCCTGGCCTGACACAAAAGCCAGGACCAGTCGTCTCAGCCACCTGGGCTTTCTCGGAAGGAAGTTCCAGGTGCAGCCAGCCGGCAGGCTTGATGCCCTATGCAGCTGAGTTTCAGCTCCATCTGATGTGGGGTAGGTGGTTCGTGCTGGCTTGTTGCCTCTGCGAAGGATGTTAAGGGGCCCCTAATGCACTGACCTTTCTGCTTTGCTCTTAATATGATTTTCATGTCAAGGAATTACTGGTCTGCTGTTTTCCTGCAAAAACCAGATGGCTTCATGGCTGCATTCACAGGGACTTCTGAGATCCGTGCCAAGCTTATTAGCATCTGCTGATCTCACAGGAAAACAAGGCCTTACCTAGAGTGCTGTGTGGCTTTTTCTTTCCCCTCCAAAGAGAGGGCTTCTGCTGTAAAGAGCGCACGTGGGCAGCCCACATGTGACTTTGTGTGTACCCGTCACTCTGGCGGCGGCAGCTCAGCCGCCCACAGCCCTGCCGCCCACAGCTCACCCCGCCACGGTCGCAGCCTTCCCCATGGCCGCAGATCGTGAACTGAACCCACGTATCCCCAGCGAAGCCCTGCTCCAGCTCCGAGACACTGCTTCACAGCACTGGCAGGAAAAGACAAACAGAAATCTGACTTCCTGTGTAATCCCATCCAATAAAAAAAACCACCCAAGGGTAGAGGAATAGACACTCATCACGTCCCAGCAACTCAGCCAGGCCTGTGAGTTCAAGGGCAGTATTTCCGGATGGGTTTAGAAAAAACCTTTCCTTGGCAAAGCAGAGTCCTCCTCCTGACAGCTCTGTTCACCAGCGGGCCAGCCTGTCGGAGTTAGAACAAAGGGAATCCTGCTTGTCAGGCTGGGGCCAGATAGCGGTTTCCTCCCTCCCCAGTGGCCTGTGTGCCGTTGTGGAAGTTTGAGTACTTTTCCTTAAGTTAAGCGGAACTTCCCTCTTCTGCTGTCTGGATTTGCCTTCATCTGTAGTCAAACTTTGGCTGCCAGGGTGGCCTTTGCCCTGGTTTAGCATGAGCAGAATAATAGCATCAGCTTGAAAAGAGATTCAGGAGATGATTACGGAATTATTCAGTAGGCTTGTCACCAGAGAATGCGTCTGTTTTGAAGGGCACGTAGTGGGGTGTGTGGTTTTTTTTTATGGAATTTCTATTTTAGCCACTGGGGACCTGTGTGTATATTCTAGTAGCTACAATAGCAAAACATTGAGAGCACTTTTGTTAGTGTGTCTTGCTTCTTCCCAGTATTGTATTTTTCTAGAATGTTCTTTTGATTAATGAAGGCTCTCTGAAAGGGACGAGGATGAGAGCCTTACCTGCCATATAAAGTCAAAAAAGGATATTTCGAAAGGGTGGTTTGATTTGAATTTCAGCAGGTAGGGGAAACTTGCTACTTAAATTGTGTTTCCTCTGCATTTGGAAGCTTCAGTCTCCCAGATGTATGTGGAAGATGTTTTTATTTTCCTTATTGAAAAATAAGAGGTAGGCTTAGCCGGATTTCTTGGTTCTGCCAGACCCAGCAGATCCACCGTGGTGGATAATTAGCTGCAGTGTACGACTTGATGAGTGACTTGGGGGTTCATCTTAGGCTTCGCTGTAGCGATTCCCTGGTGCTTCCCCTGGTGGTCCAGTGGCTGAGACTCCGAGCTCAGTGCAGGGGGCCTGGGTGCGCTCACTGCTTGGGGAACTGGACCCTACATGCTGCAGCAGAGAGCCCTCGTGCTGCAGCCGAGACCTAGTGCAGCCAAGTAATTAAACTGTAGCAATCCCAATATTTAAAGGTGAGCCTGGCAGGATAGTGGAGAAGGAAATGGCAGTCCACTCCAGTATTCTTGCCTGGAGAATCCCATGGACGGAGAAGCCTAGGAGGTTACAGTCCACGGGATCGCAAAGAGTTGGACACGACTGAGTGACTTCACCTTACCTGGCATGATAAAGGATGAACATTCGTGTGTGATTTTTTTTTTTTAATACAAGGCAGTGGGAGACGTTAATTCATCACTGATGCTAATTAAGCAGCCTTCCGTGATCTAGCACTGACAAAGCTCTGGTCACAGAGAGAAAGGGCAGCGCGGCCCTTGGCTCACAGAACTGGTGGTCCAGAGTGCGAGGGGCCTCTGCCAACACGTGACCATGAGGAGCCAAGCCGTGGTCCTTTTCCGGAAGCATGATGAGCGCCGGGGTCAGCCGGGCCTGGCCCAGCCAGTCACGTGGCCTACGTGGGTCACATACCCATGTCTTCTCATTCTGAGACCATGTGAAAATCACTTCCGTCACTTCTGGGGATGATACACAGAGGAATGCAGTTACGATCCACTTTGGAGTTTTCAGAAGTAGAATATTCTTTCTGTTCCTTTTTGGTCTGCTGCTTTTCTTGCCTTCTTATTCTAGCAGTTCCTAGGACTTCCGAGAGGAGACGGGCCTGGAAAGAGGACATACTGCTCCAGGATGAAGGCTGTGGCCGCACGCGGCCGACACGGCGAGGGCTGCGGGGTTAGGGGTGGTGGATTTCGCTGTCGTGGACCGCAGAGCCCAGGCGTCTGCAGTGCGTTCGTCCTTTGACATGGTGCTGTGTAAAGGCAGGGTGGCAGCAGTAAGGGTAGCAGCCTTGCTATCTGCTTAAAACACTTTGTCAGAATTCCCTGGTGACACCTCTGTGTTTGGGAAGTACCAGGAGACGTCTCAGAGGAGGCGGAGGGTGGAAGTTTCAGAATGCTGATCTTCCGTTTTGGGGAGGTTTTATATAATTTTATTTTTTTCTTTCTTTACAGAATGAAGTTGGCCTACTGGAGTTCTTCCAAAATGTGATCAAAGAAACTAGGGCAGAGCCCAAAAAAGTGACTAGTTGGGTCCTCAACACTTTTCTGGGCTTTTTAAAGCAACAGAACCTTGCCGTCAGTGAGAGGTGAGTGGGGTCTGGGGAGGGTATTTTCTTTTGTCATGATCTCTGTGTCCAGAAGCAGCTGAAATAGGTCAGGCCCGGGGTTCTGTCCTTCCCCACCCCGCCGCGCCCTGATCTGACAAGACAGACCTCCGTGTGAATGTCAGGGCTGTCCGCCTTCCCTGCACATCTGCAGCATCTTGTTGGTGTGTTCGGGTCTCTGACCACCCATCCTGGCCTGTGTGCTATGCTGGGCTGGGGGCCTGAGATGAAAACAGTGAAGAGTTGGTCTCGACTGTAAGAAAGCAGACAGTCAGCTCATTGTGATCCTGCTGCACCACAGCTGTGCCCGGCCACCCATGAATACCCNACCCATCCTGGCCTGTGTGCTATGCTGGGCTGGGGGCCTGAGATGAAAACAGTGAAGAGTTGGTCTCGACTGTAAGAAAGCAGACAGTCAGCTCATTGTGATCCTGCTGCACCACAGCTGTGCCCGGCCACCCATGAATACCCAAAAGGGACTAAGCCAGGGCATCACCCTCAGGAGGGGGAGCGAGGCTCCCTCAGAGGCCAGGCCCTGAGGAACCAGCGGGAGTGGCCAAGAGGAAGGGACACCCCCTGAGAAGGGGTAGGGATAGCTGAGCTGGCCCGAGTGGGGGTGACTGGGGCCAGACCCCACGCCCAGCGGTCAGGGTGCCCAGGCGTGGGGGCCAGCGTGCGTAGACAGCCCAAGGGCGTCCCCAGTGTAGCACCTTGGGGAAGGCTGTGCACAGTCTAGGATAAGTGGATCGTGGGCTTGGAGCGTGGAGATGGAACTGGAAGCCGCTGGAGCGAAGGAGAGCTGTCAGGGAGGACACGGCTGACCGTGGCTGTGGAAGGGGCCTGAGACGCCCTGGACTTTACCCGGGGAGCGTGGGCAGGCAAGAAGGGGAGAACCGGGAGCGTGGGTGGCAGAGAAGGAAAGGAGAGGGTCGAGAGGGAGAGAAGGAGCAGTGCGGGGGCTCATCGGGGACACCCAGGTGGGTGGCAGGGACGGCAGGACCCCGGAGGGAAGCAGAGCCCATCCGGGTGGGTGTCGTTGCCGCGGGAGCACCCACATCCATGGGCTGCGGGGGCGGAGCNCTATTATTCACAGTTCAGTGATTTAAAAAAATTAAATGATAAATCTCTAACTCATAAAATGGGAGAAACAGAAGGTAAAGCCAGGTCTGTTGTGCCTGAATGTTATACTCAGTCAACAATATCATTTATATATTATTATCTGGTGGTTTGAGCAAACTATGAATGGTAAAATATGCAAATTAAAAATTTATAGAATTTTCAAAACTATCTCATTTTGCTACCAAGTTGTCTTTGTTAGTACAAATTAGAGGCAGAATAACTTTACAATTTTACATAATAAAAGCAACTATCCTAAGGGATACACTTTCACTCCTTTTGCTAGACTGTACTATTTTAAAGTTTGAGAGATGTGTCAAAACATCATCTCTAAAAATAAGAATATAATTGAAAAAATAAACACTTCCACAGTTTGATTTGACTTGCATAACTTTTCAATAGTTTAAAATCTAGCTGTTGAAAAGTTTGTGTGTTATGTTTTTCTTTACTAAGTCAGCATTACATCTTATTAAAGCCATCTATGACAGAAAGTGAAGAGGAACTAAAAACCTCTTGATGAAAGAGGAGAGTGAATAAGTTGGCTTAAAGCTCAACATTCAGATAATGAAGATCATGGCATCTGGTCCCATCACTTCATGGGAAA
>SJYV01045771.1:0-11488 GCA_006410875.1 Neotragus pygmaeus | reverse complement strand
TTACTCACTCTTGGCCTCTCGAAAGGGTCCAAATCAACCCTAGTTTTTTGAGGTCTGGGTGATAGAGGTAGGGACAGAGGCAGGGTAGGCTGTGTAATTTGTGGCACCCCATGTAAAATTACAATACAAGTCCGTTTGTTCAAATAATAAGGGGAAAAGTGCTATTAAAGGTATTAAAATATAAAGCTTTTCCCCCTGTGATCTCCCTTTGGATGTTTTTAAAATATACTTCATTTTTTTAGAAGTTTTTGATTTACAGTGAAATTGAGAAGATACTATAGAGAATTCCCAAGTACTCTGTACCAAGGAGCATCTTGTGCTTAGTCACTCAGTGGTGTCCGACTCTTTCTGACCCGTGGACTATAGACTANGGATGTTTTTAAAATATACTTCATTTTTTTAGAAGTTTTTGATTTACAGTGAAATTGAGAAGATACTATAGAGAATTCCCAAGTACTCTGTACCAAGGAGCATCTTGTGCTTAGTCACTCAGTGGTGTCCGACTCTTTCTGACCCGTGGACTATAGACTACCAGTCTCCTCTGTCCATGGGATTCTCCAGGCAAGAATACTGGAGTGGGTGGCCATTTCCTTCTCCAGGGGATCTTCCCGATCCAGGGATCAAACTGGGGTCTCCCACATTGCAAAAGGATTCTTTACCGACTGAGCCACCAGGAAAGCCACTTTATACATTAATATAATACATTTGTTGTAATTAATGAACCAGCATTGATACATGATCATTAACTAAAGTCTATATTCAAAGTTAGTTACTTTTTACTTTTTTTTTTTTTTTTTTTAGATAATGCCCCTTTTTTACTCCTGGATCCTATCCAGAATACCACATACTTTGAGTTGTCATGTCCTTTGGCTCATCTTAGCTGTGACATTTTCTCAGACTTTTACTGATTTTGATGATCTTTATAAGTATGAGCCAGGTATTTGTAGAATGACTGTCCATCTGAGATTTGTCTCATGTTTTTCTCTTGGTTAAATTGGGATTATGGGTGTGGAGAGGAAGATCACAGGATAAAGTGCCATTTCATCACATCATATCATAGCTACATGCTACTGATATCATTTATGACTATTGATGTTTTGACCTTGACATTGTGCTTTTTATTTATTATTTAATGTTATTCTAAGTAAAGTTGAAAATTTTAGCTATTACCATAAATTTTATAGTCTGTATTCTACAATATCAGTGTTAAATGCAAATACGTGAGCACTTGACTCATATTCAAAATCACCAATATTGCTTAATTCACATTTTGTAGCTCATACATGCATATTTATTTACTTCTTAACAGAACAGTGGAAATTTGCACAAAACTCACTCAACTGTTTTTATGTTACTTTTTGGTACACGCACATGTGCACATTCTACATATGTAAAATGGAATTGCAACTGCGGGTTGTTCTATCTTTTCTTTGTCAACATTTTCAACAGTAAGTGGTTGGCAAATACAAGGTGATACCATATGTCCCTGATAGCTCAGTGGGTAAGGAATCTGCCTGCAATGCAGGAGCCACAGGAGATGTGGGTTCGGTCCCTGGGTCAGGAAGATCCCCTGGTGGAGGAAATGTCACCCCACTCCACTGTTCTTGCCTGGAGAACCCCATAGACAGAGGAGCCTGGAGGCTACAGTCCAAAGGGTAGCAAAGAGTCGGACACGACTGAGCACTAAGCACACACGCACAATGTGTGTCAGAAAGGATATGGTTGGATTTCTTGGTCATTTGTGTTTCTTGGAATGGAACTATGTGTTGCAAGTAAGTTCTGGGTGGAATCAAGAGGGTGGCCTCTCCAGGCTATCAGCAGTCATAAAAGTAACCAGATTACCAGTTTCTTGCTTTGAGCCTTGGTAAGCTCCCATTCAAGGCTCCATTGGAATTTGGTGCTCATGGGGTGCAGGGAATGCAACGTACAAACTGAACAGCAGGAATGACAGACACACATACTGTGTATTTCCTCTCCTATCCTTTTGCCAATACTATGCTATCTTGGTTACTACAGCTTTATAGGAAAGCTCAAAGTCAGTTATTGCCAGTCTTCTGATATTCTTTTTCAAGGTTACTTTGACTGCTACAGATTCTGTGCATTTCCTTACAGATTTTAGGATCAGCCTGTCAATTTTCACACATACACAAAAGCCAGCTGCGATCTTAATTGGAATTATACTGAGTATACAGATCTGGGGAGAATTGCCACTTTGACAGTACTGAGTTCTCTGAAACATGAACATGGTATACTTTGTCATTTGTTAGGTCTTCTGTGATTACTCTCAGCAGTATGTTGTAGTTTTCAGTGTATAAATCTTCATGTATTTCCTAAAATTTATCCCTACTGACTTCACTCTTTTTGATATACCATCGCAAATGGTATTTAGGTTTTTCATCTTCTAATTGACTATTTCCAGTATTTAAGATATATACTTGATTCACATATACCTACCTTTTATCCTGAGATGGTTGCCAAAATCTTGGCCCCCTGTCCACTGTTTTAAAAATGCAGAGGCAGTTTGGAGGAAATAGAAAAATGGCTTTATCTTTGTCTGGCAAAGGGGAATACACAGCAGGCTAGTGCCTCAAGAACTATGTCCCCTCTCTCTAGGGGATTGGAGAGATTTTTTTTTCATTATCCCAATGAAAGTCGTGTGTTTTTTTGTTTATTTGTTTTTTGTTTTTTGTTTTTTTTGCAAAGTTTCAAAACAGCCACAGCTGGTACCAGGCAACTCAGCAAGTGTTTTTGTTTTACAGTTTGGTAAAATAAACTGAAATTTTACCGTTACAGTAAAAACCAAAAATTTACTTTTTGATCTGGTGTCCCTGAAGTTATTGACTTGGGACCTTCTTTCTGAAATGCAGAATGCTACAACAGGGTGTCGGAGGAGGAGAATGCCATGTGTAGAGTATAATCTATATGGACTCACAGAGTAGTTAGCTTTGTGAAGGACAAGTCTAGCTGCAAATGTTTGTTAGTAGTAATAGCTAAAGAATAACCAAGATTGTTTAACTCTTGCAGGCCTGTTTGACTGGTATGTGCTGAAGGCTGTTCACTCATTTCTGTTTTTGCTACAACAAGACTATGCTAAATTCACTTATTAGTTCTAATAACTTTATATAGATTCTTGGCTTGGTGATTTAGTTGCTAAGTTGTGTCTGACTCTTGCGACCCCATGGACTGTAGCCTGCCAGGCTCCTCTGTCCATGGGATTTCCCAGGCAAGAATACTAGAGTGGATTGTCATTTCCTTCTCCAGGGGATCTTCCTGACCCAGGAATCGAACCCGGGTCTCCTGCATTGCAGGCAGATTTTTTACCAACTGAGTTACAAGGGAAGTCCAAAATAGATTCTTAGGGCATTCTATATACATACTCATAATATTCCTGCAAATAAAGGCAGTTTTACTTCCTTCCCCATCTGCATACTTTTTCCCTTGGCCTTAATTGAACTAATATTTCCAGTACATTGTTGAATTGCTCTTGCGTTATTTAGTTGCTAAGTTGTGTCCAACTCTTTGGGGCCCCATGAATTGGAGCCCACCAGGCTCTTCTGTCCGTGGGATTTCTCAGACAAGAATATTGGAGTGGATTGCCATTTCCTTCTCCAGGGGATCTTCCTGACCCAGGGATCTAACCTGCAACTCTTGCTTGGCAAGGGTATTCTTTACCACTGAACTACCAGGGAAGCCCCACATTGTTGAATAGCAGTGGTGAAAACTGGCATCCTTGCATTGTTCCTTTAATAGGAGGAAAGTGTTCAGTGTTTCACTATTAAGTATGATGTCAGCTGTAGTTTTTTCATAGATGACTTATTTCAGCCTGAGGAACTTCCTTTCTGGTCAGAATTTCCTAAGAAATTTTATCATAAGTGAGTATTGTCTTGGATCAAATGCCTTTTATATATCTATTTAAATGGTAATAATTTTTCTCCTGTATCCTGTTAGTATGTTGAATTATATTGTCATGACCAAGCTCATGATAAAGCTCATTTATTATACTTCTTATATATAGCTGCGTTCAATTTGCCAACATTTATTTTATTTTATTTTATCATTTTTTTAAATTTTAATTTAATTTTACTTTACAATACTGTATTGGTTTTGCCATACATTGACACAAATCCGCCACAGGTGTATACGAGCTCCCCATCCTGAACCCCCTTCCCACCTTCCATCCCATATCATCTCTCTGGATCATCCCTGTGCACCAGCCCCAAGCATCCTGTATCCTACATCGAACATAGACTGGCACTTCATTTCTTACATGATAGTGTACATGTTTCAATGCCATTCTCCCAAATCATCCCACCCTCGCCCTCTCCCTCAGAGTCCAAAAGTCCGTTCTATACATCTGTGTCTCTTTTGCTGTCCCGCATACAGGGTCATCATTACCATCTTTCTAAATTCCATTTTTTAAAGAATTTTTGCATTTATGTTCATGAAGTATATTGGTCTTAGATTTTGTGTAATGTTTTTGTTTAGTATCAGAGTAATTCTAGCCTCATTATGTAAGAAGGGACCTCTTTCTCTAATTTTTGAAGAGTCTGTAAAATTCATATTATTTCATCCTTGAATGTTTGATAGAATTCACTAGTGAAGACATCTGGGCCTGGAGTTTTCCTAGAAGTTTTTAATAACAAATTATTTTTTTTAATAGATACAGGGAGTGGCATGCTGGAGCTGGCTTGTACTAGCTAACTGAAAGCTGATTGCTTTCATCTCTTAAATCTTCATTCAGTGATGTCACATTGATACCTTGAAATTGGCCATGGTTTACACCATAGAAGCTAGATATGCTTATAAATTAAGGACTTTATTTTCTTCTAGAGGCCTGACAGTTAAAATTCATTTTTCTGTTCAGGTCTTCAATTTTTAAAAATTTTTATTTATTTATTTTTGGCTGTGCTGGATCTTTGTTGCTGCTCCTGGGCTTTCTTTAATTTGCCACAAGTGGGTGCTATTCTTCGCTCCTGTGCATGGGCTTCCCATTGAGGTAGCTTCTCTTGTTGCAAAGCATGAGCTGTACGTGCAGTGGGCTTCAGTAGTTGCAGCACAGGGGCTCAGTAATTGTGGCTCCTGGGCTCTAGAGCACTGGCTCAGTAGTTGTGGCACATGGGGCTTAGTTGCTCCAAGACATGTGGGAACCTCCCGGACCAGGGATCGAACCCATGACCCCTGCACTGGCAGGCAGATTCTCAACCACTAAACCGCCAGGGAAGCCCCTTCTATGTCTTTTTGAGTGACTTTGATAATTTGTATCTTTCTGGAAATTTGACAATTTTATGTATGTCATTGAGTTTATTGATATAATTGTTACTCATAATATTCCCCTTACTATCCTTAAAATGTATGGAGTATCTGTAATGATGGCCTCTTTCATTCTTTTTTAAAAACAGTTTTATTGAGGTATTATTCACATATCATACAATTGAAAGTATACATTTCAGTGATTCTTAGTATATTTGCAAATATGTGCAACCATCACCACAGTCAATATTAGAACATTTCCATCATCTCAGAACAAAAATCCATACACTTTAGCTATCACCCATCAGCCCCCTCATTCTCCCCAAACCTAGGAAACCACTCTTCTACTTCGTGTTTATATGGATATACCTATTCTAGACCTTTCATATGAATGGAGTCACATAATATGTGGTCTTTTGTGACTGACTTCTTTCACTTAGCAGAATGTTTTCAAGGTCCATAAATGTAGCATGTGTCAGTACTTAGTTGTTTTTTATAGCCAAATAATATTCATCATCTGGATATACCATACTTTAAAATTCATCCATCAATTAATGGACANTACACATCTTAGCAGAATGTTTTCAAGGTCCATAAATGTAGCATGTGTCAGTACTTAGTTGTTTTTTATAGCCAAATAATATTCATCATCTGGATATACCATACTTTAAAATTCATCCATCAATTAATGGACATTTGGATTGTTTTTGCCTTTTAGCTATTATGAATAATGTTGCTTTAAACATTCATATGCAAATTTTTGTGTGGACATATATGTTTTTGTTTCTCTTGGGTATATAAGTAGGCATGGAATTACTGCATCATATGGTAGCTCTGTGTTGTGTATTTAGAGTCATCTTGCTGCAGTCCTTGGGGTCAAAGAGTCAGACACGACTGAGCAACTAAACTGAACTGAACTGTCAGTGTCTACAGATATGTTCACAGGGATTCTGATAGGGAGTGCATTTAATCTGTAAATCAAGTGGGGGTTGTTGTCATTTTAACAATATTAAGTCTTCTGATCCATGGAGATGAGATGTTTTTCCATGTTTAGCGCTTTACTTTCTTTCCACTGTGTTCTTAAATTCTTTTTTTTTTTTTTTTTCCTTTTGGTTGCACTGGGTCTTGGTTACCTCATGGGCTCTTTCTAGTTGCAGGGAGCATGGGCTACTCTTCACTGTTGTGCACAGGCTTCTTCTTATGGTGGCTTCTCTTATTGCAGAGAACAGACTCTGGGCATACAGACTTCAGGCATACAGTCTTAGTTGCTCCACGGCATGTGGAATGTTCCCAGAGCAGGGACCAAGCCTCTGTCCCCAGCGTTGGCAGGTGGATTATTTTCCACTGTGCCACCAGGGGAATCCTGTTCTTAATTTTTTTAATGTATAGTTCTTACATTTTTGTTAAATTTATCACCAAGTATTCTATTTTGTGATGCTACTGTAAATGGAGTTGCTTTCTTATTGTCACTTTTTTTGGATTGTTCATTGCAAGTATATAGAAATACAGTTGATTTTTATATGTTGAAATTGTATTCTGCCACCTTGTTGAACACCTTTATTAGTTTTAATAGTTCTTTAGTGGAGGAGGAAATGGCAACCTACTTAAATATTCTTGCCTGGGGAATCTCGTGGACAGAGGAGCCTGGTGGGCTACAGTCCATGGGGTCACACAGAGTTGGACGCGACTGAAGCGACCTAGCAGCAGCAGCAGCAGTTTTTTAGTGGATCCTTCAGGATTTTCAATATAAAATCGTGTCATCTGTGAATAAAGATAGTTTTATTTCTTGAATAAAGATAGTTTTATTTCTAGCCTTTCCAATCTGGATGCCTTTTCTTTCTTTTTCTTGCATGTCATAGCTAGAACCTCTAGCACAATGATGAATAGAGGTGGGAAGAGCAGACATCCTTGTATTGTTCCTAATCTTAAGGGGAAAACAACCAGTCTTTCACCATTAAGTATGTTAGCTGTGCATTTTTTGTATATGCCATTTGCCGGGTTGAGGAAGTTGTCTTCTATNTAGCACAATGATGAATAGAGGTGGGAAGAGCAGACATCCTTGTATTGTTCCTAATCTTAAGGGGAAAACAACCAGTCTTTCACCATTAAGTATGTTAGCTGTGCATTTTTTGTATATGCCATTTGCCGGGTTGAGGAAGTTGTCTTCTATTTCTAGTGTGTTGTGTGTTTTTATCACAAAAAGATGTTTGATTTTTTTAAATACCTTTTTTTGCACCTTTTCAGATTATCATGTGATTTTTGTGGGGTCTTTTGTTTGTTGATTCATTTTGTGTTTGGCTGCACTGCATCTTCTTTGAAGGACATAGGCTTTCTCTAGTTGCAACAAGGAGGGGCTACTCTTTGTTGCGGTGTGTGAGCTTCTCTCATTGTGGTGACTTGTGAGGTGTGCAGGCTTCCATAGTTGCAGCACTGAGGCTCAGCAGTCTCAGCTCGTGGGCTTAGTTGCCCCACGGCATGTGGGATCTGAGTCTCTGGACCAGGGATTGAACCCATGTCCCCTGCATTGACAGGTGGATTTTTAACCACTGGACCATCAGGGAAGTCCCTGTGTTTTATTCTATGGCTATGGCATTTTACATTGGTTAAATTTTGGATGTTAAGCCAACCTCACACTCCTAGGCTTCCCTTGTGGCTCAGATGGTAAAGAACTCGCCTGCAATGCAGGATACCTGGGTTTGATCCCTTGGTTGGGAAGATCCCCTGGAGAAGGGAAAGGCTACTGACTCTAGTATTCTGGCCTGGAGAATTCCATGGACTGTACAGTCCATGGGGTCACAAAGAGTTGGACACAACTTAGTGACGTTCACTTTTCACACTCCTGGAATAGANCCTGGAGAAGGGAAAGGCTACTGACTCTAGTATTCTGGCCTGGAGAATTCCATGGACTGTACAGTCCATGGGGTCACAAAGAGTTGGACACAACTTAGTGACGTTCACTTTTCACACTCCTGGAATAGATCCCACTTGCTCACGGTGTATAATTCTTTTATATGTTGCTGAATTCACTTTTTGGTATTTTTGTGGTGGATTTTTGCATCCATATTTATAAAGATATTAATCTGTAGTTTTCATGTGGTGTCTTTGTATGGTTTTGATAACAGGGTAATACTGACCTCACAGAATGAGTGAGGAAGTATTCTCTCCTCTTATATTTTTTAGAAAAATTTGTGAAAGAGTGGTAGTAATTCTTCTTTATATGTTTGGCATAATTCACCAGTGCAGCACTCNGTGGTGTCTTTGTATGGTTTTGATAACAGGGTAATACTGACCTCACAGAATGAGTGAGGAAGTATTCTCTCCTCTTATATTTTTTAGAAAAATTTGTGAAAGAGTGGTAGTAATTCTTCTTTATATGTTTGGCATAATTCACCAGTGCAGCACTCTGGGCCTAGACTTTTCCTTTCGGGTAGCTTTTTGTTTACTAATTAATTCTCTTTACTTTTCATAGGTATGTTCATATTTCCCATTTTGTCAGTTTTGGTAGTTTGTGTCTTTTTAGGAATTTGTTCATCTAAGTTATCTAATGCATTGGCATACAGTTATTTTTAGTATTCCTTCATAATCCTTCTATTTCTGTAAAGTCAGTAGTAATGTCCTCTCATTTCTGACTCTAGTAGTTTGAGTTTTCTTTATTTTTCAGTCTATAGGTTTGTCAATTTTGTTGATATTTACAGAGAACCAGCTTTTAGTTTTACTGATTTTCTCTGCTGTTTTTCTATTCTCTGTTTCAATAGTTTCTGTCTAGTCTTCATTACTTCCTTGTTTCTGTTTGCTTTAGGTTTAGTTTGCTCTGTTTTCTGAGGTCTTATGGTAAAAGGCTAGGTTATTGATTTGAGATCTTTCTTCTTTTTTAATATAGGCATTTATTGCAACACATGTACTTCTAAGCCTTGCTTTAGCTGCATCCCATAAGTTTTGGTATGTTGTATCTTCATTTTCATCCATCTGAATATAATTTAATTTCCTTTTTTTATTTCTTCTTTGATCTATTGGTTATTTAGGAGCATGCTGTTTAATCTCCATGAATTTGTGATTTTCCCAAATTTCTTTCTGTTTTCTACTTTCCAAGTTCTACTTTCTGTTCCCAGAAAACATACTTAATAG
The DNA here is from genome assembly GCA_006410875.1 of Neotragus pygmaeus. Classification (NCBI taxonomy): domain Eukaryota; kingdom Metazoa; phylum Chordata; class Mammalia; order Artiodactyla; family Bovidae; genus Neotragus; species Neotragus pygmaeus. The sequence continues at coordinate 2,113 of SJYV01045771.1, read as the reverse complement.
TATTTCTAATCTTTCAAGTTTATCATGGTTGATGATAAATATATCATGGTTGTTTTGTCAACTAGCATGTGGTCTATTCTGGAGTATATTCCATGTGTACTTGAGAAGAATCCTATTATTGTTGGGTGGAGAGTTCTATAGCTGTCTATTAGTTCTAGTTGGTTTATAATGTTGTTCAAGTTTCTATTTTTTGTTGGTCTGCTGCTTAGGTGTTCTATACATTATTAAATATTGCAAATCGCCAACTATTGTTGAACTGTCTACTTCCATTTATTTTTGTCAATTTTCCTCATGTATTCTAATGTTCTCTTGTTAGGTGCATATACGTTTATAACTGTTATATCTTTCTGATAGATTGATCCTTTTATAATTATAAAATGTCTCTCTTTGCCTTTACTAACATTTTTGTGTTAAAGTCTATTTTGTCTGATATTATTATAGTCATGTCAACTTTCTTATGGTTGCTGCTTGTATATCTTTTTTATCCTTTTACTTTAAATCTATTTGCATCTTGGAATTTGAAGTATCTCTTGCAGACAGCATATTACTGGACTTTATTATTTTTTAATGTTTATTTTATTTATTTCGCTGTGCTGGGTCTTAGTTGTGGCATGCAGGATCTTCAGTCTTCATTGTGGCATCTGCAATCTTTAGCTGCAGCACATGAAACTCTTAGTTGCTGCATGTGGGATCTAGTTCCCGGGCCGCCTGCATTGGGAGTGCAGAGTCTTAGGCTCTGGACCACCAGGAAAGTCCCTGGCCTTTTTTTCATATCCAGTCTGACAACTCTATCTTTTTTGCATAGTTTAATCCAATCATACTTTCTATTAATACTGATGTAGTTGGATTTACTTCTACCTACCATTTTACTTTTTGTTTTCTATGGCTCATAATTTTTTTTTTTGTTCCTCTGTTCCTCGTTTGCATTAAGTGAATATTTTCTAATGTTGCATTCTAATTTCATTAACTTTTTGGCTATATTTTTTAGTTATTTACTATATAAATATTTACCAGAATGAGCTGCAGATTTATAACTAAGTTAATTCTAGTGAGATACAGAAAAATTATTCCTGTTTAACTATTCGCTTTACCCCTTTCTGAAACTTTATTGTTTTATATGTATATACTTATATATATATATGTATGTAAGAGTCAGGCACAACTGAGCAACTGAGCATGAGTGTGGGCTATCTATATATATGACACCTATATATCTTCAAACCCAACAATAAACTGTTATAATTATTACTTTATATAACTTAGGAGAGAAGGAAGGAAAGCTAGTGTATATTCATAGCTTTTGTTATATCAACCTTCTTATGCATCATTTCTGGGTCTCTTCACTTGGCTTCTCTGGATTCGAGTTACCATTGTCAGAGAGTTAATTCCTAGGCAGGTTGGTAAGAAGTCTGGGGTCCCTGAGGAGGAGAAAGAGGCCTGCGGCTCTCAAAGTGGAGATCAGTTCAGTTCAGTCGCTCAGTCGTGTCCAATTCTTCGTGACCCCATGAACCGCAGCATACCAGGCCTCCCTGTCCTTCAGCAACTCCCGGAGTTCACCCAAACTCATGTCCATTGAGTCAGTGATGCCACCCAACCATCTCATCCTCTGTCTTCCCCTTCTCTGCCTGCCCTCAATCATTCCCAGCATCAGGGTCTTTTCAAATGAGTCAGCTCATTACATCAGCTGGGCAAGCAAAGTATTGGAGTTTCAGCTTCAACATCAATTCTTCCAGTGAACACCCAGGACTGATCTTTAGGATGGACTGGTTGGATCTTCTTGCAGTCCAAGGCACTCTCATGAGTCTTCTCTAACATCACAGTTCAAAAACATCAATTCTTCGGTGCTCAGCTTTCTTTACAATCCAACTCTCACATTCATACATGACTACTGGAAAAACCATAGCCTTGACTAGACAGACCTTTGTTGACAAAATAATGTCCCTGCTTTTTAATATGCTGTCTAGGTTGGTCATAACTTTCCTTCCAAGGAGTAAGCGTCTTTTAGTTTCATGGCTGAAATCACCATCTGCCGTGATTTTGGAGCCCCCCAAAAATAAAGTCAGCCGCTGTTTTCCCCAACTATTTGCCATGAAGTGATGGGACTGGATGCCAT
>SJYV01045769.1:0-11423 GCA_006410875.1 Neotragus pygmaeus | reverse complement strand
GCTATAACTATAGCTATAGATACAGATAAAAGAGGTTATATATATATATACTAATTATTCTGTTTCTCTGGAGATCCCTGACTAATACAGTTACCCATCAAAATATAATAGTGGTGGCTACCTCTATGAAGGGAATTAGGAATGAGACATAAGAGTGGAGTGAATAGGAACCCAAAGTGTTATTCTATAAACTTCTGTATTGTTTGACCATTTGCAATGAGAATTTTTTTGTGTGTATTATTTGAGAAGATTTAAAAAGAGAGAGAAAAAAAAACCAAGCAAGCAGCTGCTGTGAAACTCACAAAATTTTGACAGATGGCCTGTTAGAACTACTAGGGGGAAAAATTCAAGCACTGGGGAGAGATAATATCAGGGAAATATCCTCAGTTAATTAATACCTGGGAGAAAAAGGAAGAGAGTTAAAAACATTCTAAATAATTGGAATCTAAAACCAAAGCAGGAGATCTGAGAGATCTAGAACTGTTAACTTGACCACAGCTCATTACATCTGTGAATTATGAAGATCATTTTGTCAAAATGAGAGCATCACAAGTCTTTCTTACAGCTCTATTTGAATTATGAAGATCATTTTGTCAAAATGAGAGCATCACAAGTCTTTCTTACAGCTCTATTTCAGAAAGACTGGAAGACATCAATTCATTTTAGCACATAAGAGGAAATTATCATGAGCCAAGAAAGATTTAAATATCCTCAGAAACAAGACTTTTGCTTGCCAACTTTTAAGGAATCATGATTTGCTTGTCATGATGAACCAAGATGTTGAGCAGAAAACAGATTCTCAAGTAAAAGACAGGGACCAAGCAGAGTGACATCTGCAAGTTAGATTTTTTTTATTAAGAAGTTTGGATTCTTTAAAATATTAGCACTTTTAAACTGGAAAATTATTTGATACATGCTTCTCTAGTCAAAATCAGATCACATCAAAGGGGAGATGGAAGTAGCTTCTTGGGAACAGCTGTTCACATCACTGGGTGCCCTTGTTCTTGCACATTGCTTGGAGGTTTATAAAACACTTTATCATGCATTATCTTAGGGGGTTCTCACAACAAAATCCTTTTGATCTTATTTTATAAGTGGGAAACTGCTCAAGGGAGTCACTTCAACAAGGTCATGAGTGAATGGCATAGCTGGGAGGCTGATCTATGACTGCCAACTCCAGTGTTGCCAGCAATGATCTCTCAGACAGAGACAGTTAATGTAGTTGATCTTCACTTGAACAATATCTGTGTATTAATACAAAAGAAGGAAAACTGATAGCTTGGGATAGAGCTGAAGAACTGAGACAAAAAGTAATATAAATAAGCCTGAGGGAGCTTGTAAGGAGTGAATTTAGCAGTGTTGATTTTGCTGGAGGCTTATTATCTGTTATGATTAGGCATTCCAAATGCTACTGCATAACCTTGAAAAGGGAAACACCACAATGAAAACTGTGTTTAAGTGAAATTATCTGAAGAATTCAGCTTCAGAGGCAATGGGAGAATGGTGTATTAGAAATAAGGAAAGTACTTCACTAGTGGTACAGTGGTTAAAAATTGACCCACCAATGCAGGGGACACAGCAGTCTTGATCCCTGGTCCAGAAAGATTCTATGTGCTATGGGATATCTAAACCAGAGCACCATTCCACTGAGCCTGAACCCTAGAGTTCCTGATCCACAACTACTGAGCTCATGAGCCACAAATACTGACAACCTTGTGCCTAGAGCCCATGCTCTGTATCAAGAAAAGCCACTGCAATGAGAAGACTGTGTGCCACAGTTAGGGAGTAGCCCTCACTTGACGTAAATAGAAATTTTGAAAAAGAAACAAGGAGAGTGGGATGGTAAAAACAAACAAACAAACAAAAACGATGAGAATAGGAAATATCAAGCATAGGAAGGTTTTCAAGACTCTGAGAAGAAGAGCCATTTAGACCATGAGTGAAAAGTGAAGACTGAGTCAAAAGATATAGCACAAGATTTGATACTAAGTATGCCAGACTGGTGCTTCTCTAGTGGCTCAGCAGTCAAAGATTCACCTGCTAATGTGGGAGGTGCAGGTTTGATCTTTGGGTGGAAAAATCCCCTGAAGAAGGAAATGACAACCCACACCCATATTCTTGTCTGGGAAATCACATGGACAGAGGAGCCTGGTAGGCCATAGTCCATGGATCACAAAGAGTCAGACATAACTTAGCAACAAAAGAACAACAAAACACTACAATGCCTGGTTGTATTGCTAGGAACCAGTTGGGAATGCTGACAAGTGGGTAAAGATGATCTAGCCAATTATCAGGATGTAAAGCTTCAGGTATCAATAATCAAGTGAAATGCTCTTATAAGGACTTGGTATATAAATCTAGAGAAAAGTGAGAAATGAGTGCTAATTCTTTGTATTTGAAAGTTTTTTATTTATTAATAGTTAGGTGATTTTGACAAATAGGAAAGTAGAGAATTGCCCAGGCATAAGAAACACTGAAGACATCCACCTGGTAGTAACCAGAAAGGAAACTCCAGCCAGGCAGAAGGGATGCAGCTGATAGTGAAGGTTTCAGCAAGCAGAGCATTAGCCAAAGTAGAAAGAAGAAATAAGAGTCACTATCTATCCAACAAGATCTATACGTCTGTGAATGCAGCCTCATGGAACATGCCTGGTAAACTCTGGATTCATAGCAGCCCTCCTTTTTGCTTTTGCTAACCTCTTATTGAAAGGAGGCAAATCTTTGGCTCAAAAGCACTCATTATAGTTATGAAGAAGCTATTGGAGAAGGGCAGGGTGTTGCAATTACTTCATTCTAAAGGTGGCTACTATATTAAAGGGAGAAAAGTCAAAGCCAAAGATAAAGTTTAAGAGATAAGACACAATTAAGGAGCAGGAGAAAATTTAGTGAAAGAGAAAGAGATGGGGAGAGATCAGGAGAAAGAAAGAAGAGAATAATAGTAACCCAGATCTCAGGCTAAGGTAAAGCAGAGATATCAATGCTGTTAATCTAATTTGAAGAGATGTCAACCCCAATGTTCATAGTGGCACTGTTCAAAATAGCCAAGACACGGAAGCAACCTAAATGCCCATTGACAGATGAAAGGATAAAGAAGACATGGTATGTATATAAATAGATATAGATATATATATATAATGGAATATTACTCAACCATAAGAAAAAAATGAAATAATACCATTTGCAAAAGCATGGATGGACCTAGAGATTATCACACTAAGTGAAGTAATCCAAAGACAAATATTGTATCACTTATGGCTTCTCTTGTGGCTCAGATGGTAAAGAATCTGCCCACAGTGTGGGAGACCTGAGTTTGATCTCTGGGTTGGGAATTTCCCCTGCAGAAGGGAATGACAACCAACTCCAATATTCTTGCCTGAAGAATTCCATATACATAGGAGCCTGGCAGGCTGCAGTCTATGGGCTCGCAAAGAGTTCGAAATGACTGAGTGGCTAACACTTTATATTTAGAACTGAAAAAAATGATACAAATGAACTTATTTACAAAACAGAAATAGATCCACAGACATAGAAAACAAAACTTACAGTTACCAAACGGTGGGGGAGAGATAATTAGGAATTTGGGATTAACATAAACACTGCTGCTGCTGCTGCTAAGTCACTTCAGTCGTGTCCGACTCTGTGCAACCCCATAGACGGGGGCCCACTGTCTCTGGGATTCTCCAGGCAAGAACACTGGAGTGGGTTGCCATTTCCTTCTCCAGTGCATGAATGTGAAAAGTGAAAGTGAAGTCGCTCAGTCGTCCCCGACTCTTAGTGACCCCATGGACTGCAGCCTTCCAGGCTCTTCCATCCATGGAATTTTCCAGGCAAGAATACTGGAGTGGGGTGCTATTGCCTTCTCTGCATAAACACACTACTATATATAAAATAGATAAAAAGCAAGGACCTACTGTATAGCACAGGGAACTATATTCAATATCTTGTAATAACTTATAATGGAAAATAATCTGAAAAATAATATATATATGTATAACCCAATCATTTTTCTGTATATCTGTAAATCAACTGTACTTCAATAAGCAAAATTTCAAAACCAGAAAAAAAGTGCTATTAAAATACTATTAAATGAGCTAGAATATCAAAAAGGATGAGCGCACATCAAAAAAATTTCAGTTATTCTATAATCAGGAAATCAGTGGTGATGAGAAAGGGTAATTTTAGTGAGGATGAACACCACATTGTTGGGGATGAAGATGGTTAGAAAAGCCATGGGAAAAGATACCTTGCAAGATAGTAAAACAATATAATGACAATTGTTAGAAAAGGAAAATTGAATATAATTGAAGAAACATTTATTAAATATATAGCATCCTGTTATGTGCAAAAAATGTTTTAAGAAGAAACAGAAAGAAGAAAGGAAGGAATGGGTAGGAAACTTGGCACCAGCAAGGTGGTCTCCAAAAGGTTAACAGGAAAATAGTAGAAAGAATGACAATCTGTCAGCTAGGTGCTCAGATACTGAGTCAACATGGAGTGCACCCAGGGTAGACAAAATTCAGAGTAGAAGTATGACTTTAAAGCTGGGTTTAATTATTAATCAGTGACAAGATTGGCAAGTGTGCTAAGGCATATCCGACTCTTCTTGAACTTACGGATCATCGCCTACCTGACTCCTCTGTCCGTGGGATTGGCAACTCAAGTCATATTACAGTACAGGTAAATGTAAGAGTTTGAGCAAGCTTAGGGAGTTGGTGATGGACAAGGAAGCCTGGCGTGCTATAGTCCATGGGTTGCAAAGAGTCGGACATGACTGAGCGACTGAACTGAAGTGAAATGTAAGACTGCAGTTGAGGGCAGCAAAATGAGGGAGGAGGGGCCTTTAGAGAGGTTTGCATAATGAAAGTGAAGAATTTTCAGGCAGACCAGGTCATTTCCAGTAGCACTTTGCCTCTGTAGTCAAAACAGACTTCGTTTTGAAAGCTGGTCATGTCACACTCTAGCTGTGTGACCTTGGGAAATTGCTTAACATTTTGGAGCTCTAATTCCCCACATAAGTAGCTATCTCATAGTATTATTATAAACATTATATGAGATAATACCTGTGAAAGCAAGTGCCTGACATTTGATAAGTACTCAATAAGTACGATGAGATGATTGGATGGCATCACCAACTCAATGGACATGAGTTTGAGCAAACTCCAGGAGATAGTGAAGGACAAAGAAGTCTGAGGTGCTGCAGTCCATGGGATCACAAACAGTTGGACATGACTTAACAACTGAGCAACAATAAATAGCCAATATTATTAATATGATTTTGAATTGATGTTTTTAAATTGTGGTGCTGAAGAAGACTTTTGAGAGTCCCTTGGACAGCAAGGAGATGAAACATGTCAATCCTAAAGGAAACCAACCCTGAATATTCATTGGAAGGACTGTTGCTGAAACTGAAGCTCCAATATCTTGGCCACCTGATGTGAAGAGCTGACTCACTAAGAAAGATTCTGATGCAGGGAAAGATTGAAGGCAAAAGGAGAATGGGGTAGCAGAGGAAAAAATGGTTAGATAGCATCACCGACTCAGTGGACATGAATTTGAGCAAACTCTGGGAGATAATGGAGGACAGAGGAGCCTGGCGTGCTATTATCCATGGGGTTGCACAGAGCCAGATATGACTTAGCGACTGAAAAACAACAACAACAATTGTTAATATGAGGTGCATGGGGAAAGAAGCATTGGGGTGGGATACAGGACTGGATTGCATCTGAGACACTAAAGCACTATGGTTCTGAAGGAAAGGGGTCAGGAAAGAACACTTAGAACTCAACAGTCAGGCGGAAGAGGCCTGGAAAGATAGACAGCCTTTGTTACTTTCTAAAAAGTGCCATAATAGTGCTATCAAAGTGGACCCCTAGAGGCCAGCTGAATAGCACTTCAACGCAATTATTATAACGCTAAATACATATGATCGATATACAAGCTAGAAAATAAAAATAAATAAATAATAAACTCTAAAAAATTATGTAATTCCATATGTGGGAGAAAGCCACTATTCAAACGGTAGAGTAATTCCTTAGTTTTGTTTTCTGTATTCATGTGTGTATGGGAGTAACAAACTGAATCCTACTGTTTTTCACTTAACACCATACTAGAGCTTTTGTCCAGATTCTAATTTATGGACATACATTTATCAAAAAGTATTTACATTTATTATATGTACTATTGAACATTTGAGAGTTGTCTATTTTCTCTAAGTATGGAGTGATACTAGTATCTGTACACCATTTAAAGCACTTTCATAGTGTTCTATTGTGTTGTTAAACTTTAATTTACTTAGACATTTAATCCTCTCATGCTTGATATTTTAATTTTTTTTAATTTTTCTTACTCATTGATCTTTATTACTGAAACAGTGTCATAATGAATGTGTGTGTGGTGGGGGTGGAGGGGTTGGTAAATTCTTAAAAAAAATTAAAAAATCCACTTGATATACACAGTTAAATTTACCTCTAGAAAGTTTGTACCAACTTTCACCTTATCATCAGAACCTGATAGTGTTTATTTTAACACATTCCAGTCAATAATGAACAATGATCATTTTCTTAAATTCATTTCCAAGAGATAAGATTGGTTCACACTGAACCAATGATTTCTGCTTTATTTTTCATTTATTTTATTATTAATGAAGTTGCACATATAAAATTTCATTAGTCATGTGTTTTTCATAAAATGCTTCTTAGACCCTCTCTAGGCAAAATGATGACCACAGAAGCCAGTTTTCAAGTATTACCAGAATCCCAGAAATAATGCTTTCTGCAAAGTCTTAAGAGGGCTTTGTTTTGTTTTCTTTCTAGCTATAGCTGGATAACAGAAACATTTGGCTTGAACTCCCATCAACCCTTCATTATTTAAATGCTGGGATGGAAAACTCGTGGATATCTGAGAGTATATTGGTAACAGAGTTTTTCTTATCTTCTGAATGCTATTTTCTAATCAGTCTCATTGGAGTTCACTGAAAGGTTAGGTTGAATAGACTCTATGCCTTTCCACTATGTATGATTAAATGCCCCCTCCTTCTTCAATTTGGAAAATAGACATTCAAAATGTTGAATGCAATTTTCAAACAAAGCCGTGAGTATATTTGTTTTCTTGTGGCCATGATTTTAGTTTTTGAATGTTGAATTTTAAACCAGTTTTTTCACTCTCCTCTTTCACCTTCATCAAGAGGCTCTTTAGTTTCCCTTTACTTTCTCCTGTAAGGGTGGTGTCTTCTGCATATCTGAGGTTATTGATAATTCTCCCAGCAATCTTGATTCCAGCTTGTGCTTCATCCATTCTGGCATTTTGCATGATGTACTCTGCATATAATTTAAATAAGCAGGATGACAACATACATCCTTGATATACTCCTTTCCCAATTTGGAAATAGTCCATTGCTCCATGCCTTGCTCTAACTATTGCTTCTTGACCTGCCTACAGATTTCTCAGGAGACAAGTAAGGTGGTCTGTTACTTCCATCTCTTTAAGAATTTTCCACAGTTTTTTGTGATTCACACAGTCAAAAGCTTTAGTGTAGTCAATGGAGCAGAAGTAGACTTTTCTTTTTTTAATGTCCTTGCTCTTTCTATGATCCAATGGATGTGGGCAATCTGATTTCTGGTTCCTCTGCCTTTTCTAAAACCAGCTTGCACATCTGGAATTTTTCAGTTCACGTACTGCTGAAGCCTAGCTTGAAGAATTTAGATGAATTTGACCACAAAGATCACTGTAGTGAAAATCTATTTGATTGCCCAAATTTCTCCTCTTTTGGGAGCCCTTTCCTGTTCTTCTTATCCCTGAAATCTATATCACTAACAGATTTGTTCTACTCTGAACAACTATCCCAAACTGGGCCAGTTCCAATCCTTGGGAATCAGAAAATTCTTTTACCGAGTGATTGCATATGTATAGGCTAGTAAAAACTGGGGATATTTTGGCAGCTAGATTTTCTACCATGTGGCTTGGGAAACAGAGAAAGCTAGTCAGTAAATAGAGAAAAATGGCGCCAAATATTTCTTTGGTTCATTATGATGCTATAGGCATCCTATTTCCAGTGGCTGGATGGCATCACCGATTCAATGGATGTGAGTTTGAGTGAACTCTGGGAGTTAGTGATGGACAGGGAAGCCTGGTGTGCTGCAGTTCACGGGGTTGCAAAGAGTCAGTCATGACTGAGCAATTGAAATGAACTGAACTGAACTGATCTCTTTATAGTAAATTCTCTCAAGTTTTCCCTCCCTCTTCCTCCCTCTCTCCTTCCACTCCTCTCTCTCCCCATCTCCATCTTAGTGCTAGGGCTGGTTTCTCCTCTTTGCAGAGGAGATAATTCTAATAATACAACCACCCATGTCCTTTATAAAATTTTTAAACCACCACCTGAGAAAAAAGAGCATGCTAATTATTTTTAACTGATGAGGAAACAATATATTTTCTCCCCTATTGTCCATATTCCATCTGTTCTTTTTCTTAGCAAAATAATTGAAAACCATTTATTATCATAGCATTCATGATCACTTAGCAAATACAATAAATTTAATTGTAGATTGATGTAATTATATGCTTACTTTGGATATTCCCCTTACTCAAAAGAATTCTGAATCTTCCAAAGTGTATTTCAATTAACATTTTTCTCAGCATAATCTTCCAAAGTAAAGTAAGCAGGTTTTGAGGCATTTTGTTGAAAAATTTTCCTGCTCAAAAATATTTCCCCATTCCCCATTCTGAAATTAGATAATGGTAACCTTGTAAATCTATTTTTTAAAATCATAGAATTATCTACTTTAAATGGCAGTTTTATGATATGTGAATTAAATATCAATAAACATTAATAAAAAGAACAAATAGCTACAGTGTTTGGTTTAAATTAGAACATGCTGCCATAAAATTAAATTTGTTGATGATGTAATTCAGAAAAAAAATCCCTCGCCATGCCAAAATCAGTTCAGTCACTCAGTCGTGTTCGATTCTTTGTGATCCCCATGGTCTGCAGCACGCCAAACCTCCCTGTCCATCACCAACCCCCAAAGCTTGTTCAAACTCATGTTGATCAAGGTGGTGATGCCATCGAATGATCTCATCCTCTCTCATCCCCTTCTCCCTCCTTCAATCTTTCTTCAATCTTCAAGCATCAAGGTCTTTTCAAATGAGTCAGTTCTTCTCATCAGGTGGCCAAAGTATTGAAGTTTCAGCTTCAGCATAAGTCCTTCCAATGAATATTCAGGACTGATTTCCTATAGGATGGACTTGCTGGATCTCTTTGCAATCCAAGGGATTCTCAAGAGTTTTCTGGAACACCACAGCTCAAAAGCATCAAATCTCTGGCACTCAGATTTCTTTATAGTTAGCTCTCATCCATACATGACTACTGGAAAAACCAAAGCATTGATCTTCGTTGGCAAAGCAATATCTCTGCCTTTTAATATACTGTCTAGGTTCATCATAACTTTTCTTCCAAGGAGCAAGTGTCTTTTAATTTCATGACTGCAGTCACCACTGCAGTGATTTTGGAGCCCTCCAAAATAAAGTCTATCACTATTTCCATTGGTTCCCCATCTATTTTCCATGAAGTGATGGGACCAGATGCCATGATCTTAGTTTTCTGAATGTTGAGCTTTAAGCCAACATTTTCACTCTCCTCTTTCACTTTCATCAAGAGGCTACTTAGTTCTTCTTTGCTTTCTGCCATAAGTNTCCCATCTCTTTCCCATGAAGTGATGGGCCTGGATGCCATGATCTTAGTTTCCTGAATGTTGAGCTTTAAGCCAACTTTTTCACTCTCCTCTTTCACTTTCATCAAGAGGCTACTTAGTTCTTCTTTGCTTTCTGCCATAAGTGTGGTGTCATCTGCGTATGTGAGGTTATTGATATTTCTCCTGGCAATACTGATTCCAGCTTGTGCTTTATCTAGCCCAGGGTTTCTCATGATGTACTCTGCATATAAGTAAAATATTTGTAACATTACATAAAAATATATTATTAGCAGTTCACTCTTGTAATTATCAGGAACTTGTGGAGAGAAAATATGATGGAAAAGTATATATTCTTTTCAATATGGACAGCTGATGAGGGGATGATACAGTAGTGAGAAGGTGGGCAATGGTCAAAGAATAAACTATGTCTTTTTAGGTCCTGAACCATAGAAGGTAGCATTAATGTTTGGGATCTATGGTAAGAGTAATAGGGGATCAGACAGTGGAGCAGGAAGAAGAAAGAGGGAAGAGGATTATAAAAAATGACAGAAATCTTTGGTGGATAGGAAAGTACTTAAGCTACACTTTCCCCCTCTTATAACTACCCCAGAGTGGATCTAGCCTGTTATTCATCCTAGAACCCTGCACTTTCCATGAAAATGGATGTCAAAGACAAATCTTAGAAGAAAATTAAGTTATTAATGGTCCTTGAAACAAAATGGTCTTTTTATTTCTCTGACAACATGCTTATTCTCTTTTGCTTGTTAACTGCTGATTACATAGCTTATAGTTCCTTTTGTTCTCTGAGTGGTACATTCACTTTTTGAATTTTTACCGTATCAGAGAATGACAGAATGGGGTTTCTATATGAGGTGTGATGGTACATCAGCTACACAGGCAACCACGCATTAAGCTTTTCACTAAGTCAGACCCTATTGCAAACGAAGACACAAGAATACAATAAAAAATTAATTTTTTAGAAATAATATTTACTAATCTTAAAAAAGAGCTTCACTGGGTCTCAGATGGTGAATAATCTGCCTGAAATGAAGAAGACTTGGGCTCAATCCCTGGGTTGGGAAGATTCCCTGGAGGAGGAAATGCAATCTACCCTAGTATTCTTTGGAGAAGGCAATGGCACCCCACTCCAGTACTCTTGCCTGGAAAATTCCATGGATGGAGGAGCCTGGTGGGCTGCAGTCCATGGGGTCGCAGAGAGTCGGGCATGACTGAGCGACTTCACTTTCATTTTTCACTTTCATGCATTGGAGAAGGAAATGGTAACCCACTCCAGAATTCTTGCCTGGAGAATCCCAGGGACAGGGGGCCTGGTGGGCTGCCATCTATAGGATCACACAGAGTCAGAGATGACTGAAGCGACTTAGCAGCAGCAGCAGCTAATATTCTTGCCTGGAGACTTCTATGGACAGAGGAGCTGGACAGGCTATAGTCCATGAAGTTGCAGATTCGGGATATGACTGAGGAATTAACATTACAGATGTGCATAAAGAATTTAGATAACATGCTACTTTCTTATCAAAATATTTTGGGAAAAATTTTCCCTGACCACAGTCTTTACCCAAGTGAATAACTGCCTATGAACCATGATAGGTAAGGGAGTTAGCTATTACCCAAAGGAACCAATTCAGCTCAGCTCAGTTCAGTCATTCAGTCATGCCCGACTCTTTGCGACCCCATGAATCGCAGCACGCCAGGCCTCCCTGTCCATCACCAACT
>SJYV01045754.1:0-16931 GCA_006410875.1 Neotragus pygmaeus | reverse complement strand
AGCAAACTAGCATTTACAAAAGAACAATTACACACGGTAGGTCTTGTGTTCAGTACCTGTCTCTTATACACATCTCAAATTCAATATCTGACCAGACCAAACAACTATAAATGTTAATAAGAAACAAACAAAGCCAAAACCAACAAAAGTCTAAATATTATGGAAAATTCCTTTTGTGAGTTAAATTCACTTAGTAATAAATTCATTTTTAAGGTTAGATGGTTTCCTTTTTATTAAGACTTTGCAAGCTTTTTATTTACAGAATCAAAATTTACTGTTGATGGAATTCAATTTCCCTGAAAATTCAGTTTTATGTTTAAAGCTGAGAATGCATATGAATTCTGATACTATGCAGAAACCTTCCTTATAAGGTATGGTAAATCAGAGGATCTCCTAGGCCCCACAGAGTGCACACCACCCAACTGCTGTTGGAACCAGTCTAACAGAATAAGTGACCTCTCTAATTTATCTTATCCACATAAACTAGTGGGCTTCCCTCGTGACTCAGTGGCAAAAATCTGCTTGCTAGAGGTCTGGTGAGGGTAGTGGGGCAGGGAAGAGAGATCCAGGTTCAATCCCTGGAGAAGCAAAGGNGGGGTCCTGGAAGCTGAATAGCAGTTGTGTCCGACTCTTTGCAACCCCACAGACTGTAGCCCACCAGGCTTCTCTGTCCATGGGATTCTTCAGGCAAGAATACTGGAGTGAGTTGCCATGACCTTCTCCAGGGGATCTTCCCAACCCAGGGATTGAACCCAGGTCTCCCACATGGCAGCAGATTCTTTACTGTCTGAGCCACTGGGGAAGAAGCCCTGCATCTGAGCTCACCCAAATAACCCAGCTCTGGGGCCCCGTTTCCTCACTGTGCAGTGGGGAGCAGAGACCAGGCTTCATAAACAAGTCCTGGGAATGAAGGGACATACGGTTTGTGCAACGGCCAGCATAGCTCAGCAGTAACATCCTCACGGTGCTGTGGTTGGGGGCGGGGACAGTTCCTCCATGTTCATCTGGATGACTTTTGGGGGCATCCATAGAGCTTCCCAGGTGGCTCAGTGGTGAAGAATCCTCCTGCCAATGCCGGTTCCATCCCTGAGTCGGGACTGTAGCCAACCAGGCTCCTCTGTCTGTGGGGTCGCAAAGAGTCAGTCAGGACTGAGTGCACGTCACTATGGGGTCTGTAATAAGATGTTCCTTCTTTCACTTCTTTGTTTTGTCTGTTTATTTGTGGGGGTTTCTGTTCGTTTGCTTAGGGTTGGATTTTGGCATACAGAACCTTAGCCCCAACCAAGGACTGAACCCATGCCTCCTGCCCTGAGAGCACAGAGTCTCAACCACCGGACCCACCCGGAAGTCCTCCCCTCTTTCATTTCTGACATTAGTCATGTTTTATCTTCTCTTTTGTTCTTCAGTAGCTTGGCTAGAGGCTTGTGGATTTTTTGATCTTTTCGAAGCTTTTGGTTTTGTTGGTTTTCTCTACCCATTTTTGTTTTCGGTCTCACTGACTTCTGCTCTCTTTCTTTTTTCCTGCTTACCTTGGATTGAGCTTCTAGTTTCCCTAAGGTGGAAGCTTAGACAATCGATTTTAGACTTTTTTTATTTTCTAATGTATCCATTCAGTACTTTACTTTTCCCTCTAAGCACTGCTTTTGATGCAGCCCATAAATTTGAATGTTACATTTTCATTTAACTCAAAATATTTAAAAATAGGTCTTGAGATTTCCTCTTTGACCCATGTGTTAATCAGAAGTGAGTTGTTTAATCTCCATGTATTTGGAGATTATCGGTTATTCTGTTTCTGGTTTAGTTCTTCTGTGGTCTGAGAGTAGACATTGATTTCTGGCCTTACAAATGTGTCGAGCTGTGTTTTATGGCCCAGAATATGGTCTGTTTTAGAGAAGGCCCCATGGAAGCTTGAGAAAAATGTGGATTCTGCTGTTGGACGAAGTTGTCCATAGATGTCGATTGTATCAGTTGATCGATGGTGTTGTTGAGTCCATCTGAGTCCTTCCTGGTTTTCTCTGCTGGATCTATTTCCGAGACCAGTGCTGGAGTCGCTGGCTGTGGGAATGGATTTCTGTTTCTCCTTGCAGCCTCATCACTTTGGCCTCCATAGTTTCCTATTCTGTTGTTCAGTGTGTGCACATTAGAGATTTGTTGTATCAACTTGAAGAATCAACCTCTTTATTGTTAGCTAATGATCTTCCTTATTCCTGCCAAATTTCTTTGGTCTGAAGTCGGCCCGTCTGAAATTGACATGGCTTTTCCTGCCGTGGTCGGTTAGCTGTGATCTGTTAACACGTTTAATCTCCTGCATTCCCTCACTTCTCGTCTGCGTGTGTTTCTGCCCATTAAGTGGCGTTCTCGTAGGCAGCATAGAGCTGTATTCTGTTCCTGTTTTGAACCATCATTTAACGATAACCTGGGTGTGTCTTGTTTCTTAACTGCTGGCAGTCCTTTGAGAATGATCCATTCATTCAGGAACATTCTTCATTCAGCAGCGCTCACTAAATCCTCCTGTGCCCAGCCCTCTGCTGGGGCTCGCAGCTGGGTGGGCAAGACCAAGGCTGTCCCGTGGGCAGCCTCATTCCTCAGGCCTTGGTTCCAATGAAATGGGAGCAGGTGGAGAGCCCCTCAAAGCTCCGAGTGAGGGGAAGTGTTGGGAGGAGCTGGACAGGACCTGGCAGTGTGGGAGGGCGATGGATGGTGCTCTCAGATGGGAGGGGCTTGACCGCCCAGCTTAGGTGCTGACCTGGACCTAGGCCCCACCCCCGGGGGCA
The DNA here is from genome assembly GCA_006410875.1 of Neotragus pygmaeus. NCBI lineage: Eukaryota > Metazoa > Chordata > Mammalia > Artiodactyla > Bovidae > Neotragus > Neotragus pygmaeus. Next base: position 14,157 of record SJYV01045754.1, on the reverse strand, counting down.
GCCTTGCCTAGCTGCAGTGCTCCGTGGGACAAGTGGGTGAGGTAAGGGGCCCCAGCGATGAGCCTGGCCCCAGTGACTGCCCAGAGCCTCTGGGAAGCCAGCTCACAGAAGGGGATACACAGCTCTCTGGCCTGATTTGGCCTCAGAGTCTTTTCCATGGACATCGCAGCCTCTCAGCCACGCCGGCTGCTGTGTGCAGCAGGCCCTCATGAGGGTGTTGGAGCAGGAAGAGGCTCAGAGGTTCCAACTGGAGAGATGCTTGGAAAGGGAGGGTGCAGTGGCCCCTGTCATGGGGGACAGGACTGAAGAGAGGGGGTGGGTCGGGCCTCTGAGCTGCACCCGGCTGGGCTGGGAGGCAGGGGATAGGCTGGCCAGTGACCTTCCTGCCCTCTCCCTCTTGCAGGGGGTGCACGAGTCCCGGGGTGTGACGAAGGACTACCTGCGCCTGGAGACGCTGATCCAGAAGGTGGTGTCACCCTACCTGGGCACCTACGGCCTCTACTGTGGCGAGGGGGCCTTCACACACTCCTGCATCCTGGGTAGGGGTCGCCTGGGCCTGGGGTGGAGGGCGGGGTGGCCCCTGGCCCCATCCACACCTCTGCCTGGGAACCCTGGCCTCCAGTGAAAGGCCACACCGAACCAGAGGTGCAGACGCAGCAGGTCTGCCCCGAGTACCCGCTGGCCGTGTGGCGTGCGGATCCCTGGGCACACAGCCTGGGTCACCTGGGGGTCCCTCCTTTAAGGGCCGCCCTGGGGGGCAGACAGCATTAGTGGTGTTGCCGTGGCTCCTCTGAGAGCCCCCCAGAGGCCCCTGCATCCACTACAGAAGTCACGTCCGTGCTCAGGCCTCGGGTCGGGGTTTTGCTAGGACCCAGCACGTGCAATGGCCCAGAGCCCAAGAAATTCAGGCTTATTTGGGGCTCCCGGGGGTGTGGAGGGATTATGGGTGGGCGTCCTGGGGCTGCTGACCCCTTGGTTCAGTCAGCAGTGTCAGCTGAGCACCTGCTGGGTGCCAGCTTCTGCTCTTGGTCCTGGGGTTCAGGGGGCACCACACCCCACTGTCAAGGGTTCTTGCCACCAGGGGAGGCAGACAAGTGAGTAAACCATCCCCAGCTGAGTGCCCAAGGTGACCCCTGCCAGGTGACATGAAGTGACCCACGCCATGGGTGAGGCGCCAGGGAAGGCCAGGCCGGGGGCTCAAGGGCAGGGAGGACCCGGGCCTGGGACGAGGTACGTGAAGAGGCCCCGGGGGCCAGCTGTATGTACAGAGCCCCATCCACCTGCAGGTCTGAAACCTGCCCAGCGGCATGCCTCCGCTCAGGTGGGCCCCAGCAGCTGGAGGAAAGCTTTGAGCCGCCCCGGCTTGTGCGGCCCTGGACCCCGAGACCCCTGCCAGGCCAAGAGGGAGACAGTGGTCCGGGCCGCTAGCCATGCTCAGCCCTGCCACCTGGTGATCGCTGCATGGAACCGCAGGTCCTGAGCTGGGGAGCCTGAGCCCCGCCCCATGGCCGTCCTCTTCCCCGGGTTGAGAATAAACCCCAGCCCTGCCCTCATCCTCTGCCCCATTTCAGCATTTGCCGCTGCCTGAGCTGTGGCCCCCCAGCTCCACACACACACACACAGTAGGACCGCAGCTCTGAGGGCAGGGCTTCTGTCCGCCTAGGTAGGTGCTGGCGTGTAGCAAGTGCCTGGTGACTTCCCGCGGGTCGGACGAGGAGGCCCGTGCACCAGGTGCGCGGGTGCGAACCGCGATTCGGTCGAGCCCCGCCCGGTCCAGGCCGAGGGGGCGGGCCCCAGGCGAGGAGGAGGGACCCTCGCCCCCAGGATGGCCGCAGGGTCCGCGGGGGTGGGGCCCCGATTCCCCTCCCTGGAGCGGCCGCTCGGTGCGGAGGCTGCAGGAGCCGGGGCTGCCCGCGCCTGGCCGGCCATGCCTGCTGACGCCCTCTCCGCCTGTCTCCGCAGAGAAGCACTACCTGCGGCGCTCCCGCTCGGGGGACGTCCTGGCCAAGAACCCGGTGGTGCGCTCCAAAAGCTCCAACACGCCGCTGCTGAACCCCGTGGCGGAGCACGAGGCCGAGGGCGCGGCGGCGGGCGGCGCGGGCATCCGGCGGCACTCGGTCTCCGAGATGACGTCCTGCCCCGAGCCCCAGGGCTTCGCTGACACGCCCGGCCCGGGGCCCTCCGGGGCCTTCGGCACCTCCCCGTCGTCGCCCCCGTCGGGGCCCTGCCCCAGCAGACTGTACCCGCCGGCCCAGCCCCCCAAGCCCGGCCCCGGCGCGGCCCGCGGCTCCCCGGCCTCTTCCAGCCCCGAGAACCTGGTCGACCAGATCCTGGAGTCGGTCGACTCGGATTCGGAGGGGATCTTCATTGACTTTGGCCGGGGCGGAGGCTCAGGCACGTCTGAGTTTGAAGGGGCGGGGGGCCGACAGAGTGTCGTGTGACTCCAGCCTCGCGATTCTGCCGAACCTGCGTGTGTGTGTGCAGTGCGTGAACGCGAGCGTTTTCTACTCTCCCGTCCAGACCCCTGTCCACCTCGGCCACTTTGGCATTCCTGTCTTTATCAGAAAGACTGTTTCCCATCCCAGCTGCTATCTAAGTGACCTCTTGTGGGAAGAGCCTCTCCCACTGGGGACCCCGATCTCCTAAAGCCCCATTTGGCCCCAGCCTTGGTTCTATCAACCTAAGTGACAATTCAGGGGATCCTGAGTTGATAGCAGTAACTTCAGCTTCTCAGTCTTTCTGACTCTATGCGTCTCTGTCTCTCTGTATGTCTGTCTCTCTGTCTCTTTCTGTGTTGCTGTGTCTCTCTATCTCTATCTCCTCTGTATACCCATGTCTCTTTTTGGCTCTATCTCTTCCCCCACGAATCCCCACATTCTGGAAGCTCCAAGCCCTTCATGCTACCTGCAATGGGCTCAACTTTCTCCAGCTACCCAGGGAGGGGACGTGGAAAAAACAAAGTGAAGACTCCCACCTCTCTTCCTTGTCTGTGTATCAGCCAATATATGCTGCAGAGCATGGGGGCATGAACAGTCACCATCCTGTCCCATCCCAACACCACCTCCAGTTACCCTTGTGCCTCAGAGTCCATCTATACAGTGATGTGATTGGTAGATGCTCTCTCAGCACCTCCCAAGGGCCACTCCCTGCTTCCCACATTAAAAAAAATCTCATTAGTCCCCAAACACCTGGAAGCAGAACATGAGGTGTGTGAATAATTTATTTTGTGAGTCATTTTAATATTTTATAATAATTGTGATGAGACGTTTGGCTTTGTGGATGTGTTTGGGTGTCATTAAGACAGAGCCAGTGATGGGCACTTCCACTGCAGCATCTCTGAATCAGCCAAGGTGACCTGTCTCCACGGTGGGGCAAATAGTGGGGGAGCCCAGCTAGGGGAAGGAGGCAGTCTTGAGGAATATTGAGGCAGACCGGGTGTCACCAGTGGTTAGTGGGCTCAGCTGTACTGAGACTGCAGCTACAGATCAGCCTCATCTGCTTTTTTCTTTCATTCATTCATCCCCTCAAATAGTCACTTATTCAGACTCTGCCAGGACTGAATATTTATATCTTCTCCCATCCCCAATTCATATGTTGAAGCTCTGACCTCCAATGGGATGGTATTGGGAGGTGGAGACTCTGGGAAGTAATTAGGGTCACATGAGGTCCCAAGGGTGGGGCCCCCATAACAGAATTAGTGCCCTTTTAAGAAGAGGAGACTAGGGACTCCCCTGGCAGTCCAGTGGTTAAGAATCTGCCTTCCAGGGCAGGGGACACAGGTTCAATTCCTGGCTGGGCAACTAAACCTGTGAGCTGCAAATATTGAGCCCTCTCACTCTGCTACTGCTGCTAAGTCACTTCAGCCGTGTCCGACTCTGTGTGACCCCATAGGCGGCAGCCTGCCAGGCTCCCCTGTCCCTGGGACTCTCCAGGCAAGAACACTGGAGTGGGTTGCCATTTCCTTCTCCAGTGCATGAAAGTGAAAAGTGAAGGTGAAGTCACTCAGTCATGTCCGATTCTTTGTGACCCCATGGACTGCAGCCTACCAGCCTCCTCCATCCATGGGATTTCCAGGCAAGAGTACTGGAGTGGGGTGCCATTGCCTGTACTCTAAGACCCGACACAACCAAACAAATAAAGGCTGGAGCCTGGGGTTTGCACTAAAAATTCTCAGTTTGCCCATCCTCCTCTCCAGAGTCATTCTTAATTCTTTCTCATCCTTGCCCATGCCTCTGGAGAGGCCCAGCTGCATAGACACAGTCAATGATCCCCCATTGGCTAGATCCTGTCGGGTTTAAGCAATGGGAAGCAGATGTAGGTGACATGAGGAAGAGACTGGGGGTGTTTGTTCTCCCAGCTCCTGTTTTGCTGTGCTACTGCTGATCACCTGAGCTCCTTGCAAGCCAGTCTCCCACTGGATCCCAGCAACCACATTCTTTCTTCACGTCCTCAGACCTAGATGTGAGAACAGCTCTCCGTGGTTGCAGCCCCCGATGCTACACTATGCCCTAAGGGTTTCCCATCATCCTGCTTACACCTCTGTAAACAATCCTTTATTAACTGTTAAACAACACTGAGTTTCTGTCCATCTTCTCCAGGACTGTGAATGATTCAGTTATGGGACATTAACCATTTGAGTCCTTTTCTATAGGCATGGCATAGAGTTACTGTAAACAAGCAGGACCCCATGGGCCTTCCTAGAAGAGATCCCTCCTACACCATGTCCTCCACCTGCCCCTTGTCTGCAGAGGAACTTTAGCTTCCTAGGCCTTCCCCAAGTTCCAAAGCATACATTTAATGAGACAAGGGAAAATGTAGAAAAAAGGAAAACAGTTAAACAAAACAGAAATAAGAATGTGAGTGCTAAGTCATTCAGTCATGTCAAACTCTGTATGAGCCTATGGACTATAGCCCTCCAGGCTCCTCTGTCCATGTGGATTCTCCAGGCAAGAATACTGGAATGGGCTGCCATGCCCTCCTCCAGGGGATCTTCCTGACCCAGGGATCAAACCCATGTCTCTTATGTCTTCTGGATTGGCAAGCAAGTTCTTTACCATTAGCACCACTTGGGCCTTAGCCTCCTAAGTCTTCCCCAAGTTCCAAAGCATAAATTTAATCAGAGAAGTGAGAAAATGCAGAAATAAGGGAAAACAGTTAAACAAGACAGAAATATGAATGGTTCAGCCATTAAAGTCAAGAACCNCCCTCCAAGAGATGTGTATAAGAGACAGGGGTGGCTGTGGGCAGGGATTGGGCAGAATAAAACCTGTCTACCTGGCTCCCGAGCTGTGTCTGCGACACCAGGCCCCACAGACCTCTCTGCAGGGTCTTCAGCCCCAGGCCACTCAGGCTCACAGGGCCTCCCCTTCCTGTTCTTGGAGGGGACAGGTTCCCAGGTCAGCTCTGAGCCTCTGGATGGGGGCCTTCGGGCCGGGGGTGGGGGGAGACCGTGACCCATTCCAAGGGCTCCCCTCCCGTGGTCAGTTTTTGGTTGGACGTGAGGGCTGGGTGACGTATGAGCAGACAGCAGGATGGACCCAGGGTGGGTGAGCCGGTGTGACGGGTACTGCCCCATGGATGCCTGGTGGCAAGCATCAGCCTCTGCAGGTCTGCATGTGGAGCTATCGGTGCGGACAAGTGTCTCCTGGTGGGAGACAAGCCAGGAGCCCCTGCTCCAGCCCAGGGTGGAGTGCCCAGGGGCGGCCGTGCAGGAGCTCAGCTTCGTGGTCTGACCTGGGGACGTCCTGACCACACGGGGCCTCGTGACCGCTCCAGCGCCGAGAAAGTCCCTGGGAGAAGTGGCCAAGAGCGCAGCCTCGGGAAGCAGGCTTGGGAGATGGGGCCAGGAGCCTGTTCCTGGTCCGAGAACCAACAAAGATGTAGCCACTCAGCTCAGCTGGTGGGGCTAAGATTGCTGAAGCAGCCCGCTTGGCTCCCAGCTCCTGTACGAAACCCCGGGCTGGGCCTGGGACCTGCTTGAGATGGGGCAAGTGCATCGTGGACGGGTCTCCTCGTGGACGGGTCTCCTCTAGACTGAAGGACCAGGTGGAGGGGGGTGGTTGAGGTGGGGAGCTGTGGTCGAGGTGGGGAGCTGGCTGCCTGCTCTCTGCCCTTGGCGGGGAGGGCCCCTTAGGCCCTGTTCCGCCCTCACCTCCCCAGCGCTGGAGGTCTGAGCACCCCAGGCCCATCTGATCCCTGGGGGCTCTGACACCGGCTGGCACATGGCCCCACGGTCAGGCGTGACCTTTGTCTGTGGGAGCCTCTGAGCTCTTTGACAGGTTGCTCCACCCTAGGAGGAAGGGCACCCCCAGACACTTGACGCGCATCCGCAGCAGTAGGGAAACATGGAAGCCCGGGGGGTGTAGGTGCTGAACCCAGGTCCCACAGCAGCTCTGGGGCGGTCAGGTGGGGCCTCCAGCCTGGGCTGCCCCCAAGCCTCCCATTAAGGGGCAGGCTGCCATGGTGGGCCTTGAGCATGTCCATGTTTTATACCCAACCTTATTCAGAAAAAGTTCAAGGTGCTCTGCATCAAAGTGTCTTGCTATGAATTGGTAAATTATGAATGAAAACTCGGGACTAGGGAACTCAGATTCAAAGACCGGGTATTCCTGGTGCCTCTAGATCCACAGAACTATCAGATACAGACATGTGTGCCTTGGTCCAAGGTGAAACCCAGGTGTCGCCTCTGAGAACCAAACCCTGCATCCGAGGCCACACCACGGACCAGGTCTCACTTTGGCCTTCAGGGGGCTCAGGCCAGGCTCCAGGCCAGCTGTGGCCGAGGCCAGTCTGTAGCCCTGGGTCTGCTCCATCACCTGCCCACCTTGCACCCCTCCCCCGCCACCCGTTTCCTCACCGATTCACAACACTGGTCAGTCTGAAATTCAGACCTGAAAACAGGAACTGTGGGATCAGAAGCTTACATGTGGTTGTCTTTAAGAGCAGAGTGGAGAGAGACAGTGGAAAAACTATTAATATAGCTGCCTGGAGCCCGAGAGAGGCACGAAGCTTTTGCTTCATGAGCTCTTGGGAGATCCTCCTGCCGAAATGGGTTCATTATTAACTTGTCTCCCCACAAGAAGGCAGCCCCGTGCAGCAGGAAAGCCCCTACCCTGTTCCCACTGAGCCCTCGGCCACAGCTCAGTGCCTGGCACATGCTGGTCCATCGTTAACTGAAGGTTGATTAGCATGGACCCTTCTTCAGTGGATCATCTGTCTACATCTCCAGGGCTGGGGTTCGAGAGACCGGCTCACTGTTTTTGTGTTTGGTTGGTTGTAGGTTTTCTAGGGGACCCTCCTGACCACACTCTTCTTTGCTCTCAGATGCAGGGTCTCAGACTGGCCCACACCTGCTGATGCTGGATCTGCATTTCCGCCAGATCCTGGGGGCCCGTGTGCTGTGAGCTACACCCAATACCAGCTGCACTCGGGTTCCAAGCACACAGAAGGCCCACACTTCCCAGTCCCCTTGGGGCTGGGTGGTGTGCTGTGACCAGCTCTGGCCAGCCAGTTCTGAGCAAAGGGGTTCTTTGGCACTGGATCTTTTCATTGCCAGGCAGAGATCCTCCAGAGCTCTCCTTTTCTGTGTGGAGATTGGCAGTATCCAGAGGGGGCTGCTAGGGTAGACCAGTTCTCAGGGGGCTGCGGATGGGCAGCAGGCATGAGAAGTAGACCCAGGTTGGTGTAAGACCCTGAGACCGGGGATGTTTGTTACTGCAGCATACCTGGCGCGACTGACTGATACACTCCTCTTTCCCAAACACTCTAGAGGAGGGTGGTCTGTGGATGGGGAGAAGGCTGATAATGGGTGATGGCATTTTATATATTTACGTGTGTTGCATACCCCATCGTGGGCAGAGCCAGGACCCAGGGTTCTGATCCTGAATTGGTCATGACCTTGCTATGTCATATTGGGCCGAGTCACCCACTCTCAGATTCCCGATCTGTAGTGAGGGTCTTCCCAGATGTAATATCCTGTGACTGGCGGTGTTTTTCTGCTCGTCTGTGCACTGTGGACACACACAGAGCAGGGGCTGTGAGATGATGAACCCCGAGTTACCAAGCATCCTTCACAAAGGAGCTCTGTGCAGTTGACAGAGTGTGCAGCCCAGCAAGCACTTAATGGGTTTTGACCTGAAGGGGATAATGGGTGAATGAACTTATGGTTTCAGCCCCAAGACCCCTTCTCATTGACGAATGTGTTTGGAGAGTGCTCAGAATTGCTTTAACAGGCTGTAAAAAGCTATAAAGAGGTAAAGTATCATCAACATCGTCACAAAAAAATTTCTCATACTGACATTACTCTTTTCATTGTGGGAATTTATGGCAGCCTGTGTTGGGCAGGGGAGGGGAGACAGGGTTGTCTGAAATAGGTGGGTGCAGAGCCAGGCAGGGCTCTTATTTGCAAGCCATGGAAGCACATTCTGGCATATTACCCAGAGAAGGAGTTTGTCATAGGATGTTGGGAGTTCCTAGAGTTGTCGGGGCTTCCCATGCAGCACGGTGGTAAAGAACCCACCTGCCAATGCAGGAGATGCAAGAGACATGGGTTCGATCCCTAGGTCGGGAAGATCCCTTGGAGTAGGAAATGGCAACCCCTCCATTATTCTTACAGGGAGAATCCCATGGACAGAGGAGCCTGGTGGGCTACAGTCCATGGGGTTGCAATGAGTTGGACTTGACTAAACAACCGAGTGCAGGCATGTAGTTGTCAGGAGGTGGGGAGGACCAAGCTAGAGGCTTTCTTTCCAGGAACAGTGCCTCAAACCATCACATATGACAGGCCTAGTGGGAAAGCTGCCACTTCTGTGGCCACTGCACAGGGATGCGCACACCCCACAGAGATACTCCCATTGCACAGGGAGGCTGCTAAGGCACAAGAGATGCTGCTACCACTCAGAGATGCTCCTACCACTCAGAGATGCTTCCACCACACAGAGATGCTGCTACCACTCAGAGATGCTCCTACCACTCAGAGATGCTCCTACCACTCAGAGATGCTCCTACCACTCAGAGATGCTCCTACCACTCAGAGATGCTCCTACCACTCAGAGAAGCTTCCACCACACAGAGATGCTTCTACCGCTCAGAGATGCTCCTACCACACAGAGATGCTTCTACCGCTCAGAGATGCTCCTACCACACAGAGATGCTTCTGCCACAGAGAGATGCTCCTACCACTGAGAGATGCTCCTACCACTGAGAGATGCTCCTACCACTGAGAGATGCTTCTACTGCTCAGAGGTGCTCATTCCATACAGATGCTTCTACCACTCAGAGATGCTCCTACCACTCAGAGATGCTCCCAAGGCAGGAGATAGGGGCCCTAGGCTGAACAGCTGGAGTTCGTCCCCTGTGGAGGGACACTCTAAGATGAAGAGGAGGAGCTGAACCCTGCCCAGATGAGACACCACGTATTTCTCATTCTCGAGGTCAAGGAGACATTCCCAACCATATATGCTCAGGAAGGCTTCTTGGAGGTCAAAAGGGAGCACTGTCAATCTACTCATAGGCTTTTTCGCTAGAATTTGTCTTGGCTAAGAGATGTGTGTGCAGACAGGGGAGGACACTGGGATAAGCCGAATAAACAGAGCCAAGCAAAGGAGGTGCTTCCAGCTACCACGAGGGCGCTGTCTCTCTCTCTCAGCTCACCATGTGTCTATCCACATGCACTCTTCTAATAAAAGCTTCACTTGTTTCACTATTCTCCATTTCTTTGTGGAAACCCATTTTCTGCAAAGCCATACGGGCAGGGCCTGGCCACCGATCTAGTGGCTGGGATTCAATGTTCTCACTGCTGTGGCCTGACTCCAGTCTCTGGCCAGAAGCCAGAATCCTGCTTCAAGTGGCTGCAGGCTGAAGCTCACNCCCGCCCCCTGCCCTGGCTGAACGTCAGAGGCTTCCCTTTCCCATAAAACATTGCAGGGCCGCCTTCTTTCTCATGGTGTAGGTCACAACAGTGGAGTCTAGTCAGTGTCAGGGTCCTGGCTGCAAAGGACTCTGAGTAAACCCCTAGGTCTGGTCACCTCGGGCGGAGAGACTCCTACTGAGTGGTAGGAGCATCTCTGAGTGGTAGTCCGCACACAGCAAAGGCATTTGAAACGTTCAGGGTGTCAGAGGACACAACCAGCCTTCCACCCTGATGCCAAAAAGGCAGGAATGAGACCTGCACAGTTGTAAATGAAAAAGGTTTCGAGAATTAGGTCCAAACAGTGGCAGCAGACATCAAGGGGCGTGTGCTGTGTGCAGTCAACGCTAACAACCAAACGCATGTGCTTAAAATTTGGACCGGGGCACGTGTCAGGAGGGCAGGTGGTGGGGAAACCTCACTTGGGTTCCTGGCTGGGCTGCGCGGCAGCAAATAAAGCCCTTCACCTCGCTGGTCTCCGCCCATAAAGGGGAGGGCTGGAACACGAAATCCTAGACGCCTTTTGGCTCAACTTGGATATCACGCCTAAGCCCACACTTGGTGGGGAAATTTGGATTTTAGTAGGATTCAAAGCAGACCACATTTTGGCTCAAGCAGCTAGCAGGAAAAGTTAAATTTGGGGAAAAAAACAAAGGAGAAGCCCCAGGCCACTGACGAGGAGTCTCTTTCTTCACTCCTTTCAAGCTCCCATCCCCCAGCACTTATTAATGTGGAATTTGCGGCTCAGGGGAAAAGCAACTCTCCGATTTCATAAACATTTGTACAGAGCAAATTTAATAAAGCTGGGAATAATACCAGTCAGATGTAATTCCTTCATTTTGCATTATTATTCGTTCTTTTCTATCGCAAAGGATTTGAAATGCAAGGAGTCATTGTTATAGCTACAAAAGGGAATGACTAACTGGTGGGTGACTGATTAGATGTGCTGGGGGGAGGGGGGGGAACAGAAGAAAGAACCAAACAGGGAGCCAGTGTGGGTCTCACAGTTTCTTTTTACTTCTTTTGCCTTTTATTATGAATGGCGGGACACACCTGCATTCTTTTCCCACAATCATTCTGACTGCTTTATTGTATATGTTTTAATACCACCAAGCTGTGGTTGTGGAATTTGTATGAGATTTTCACAAAACACAGAAGCGAGGAGGGCAGCATTCCGCCCCCCCCCCCCGACACATCTTAATACCATAAAATTACATTGCTAGTCACAGACCAGCTGGGAAGGGGAGAGGGGTGTTTTCTCTCACTTCTGTCCAAAGTCACTTTTTGAACCAGAAAATTGTCCCAGTTTCTTGAGACTGATCTTACCTTGATAATAAAAGATGCTTATATTCCACAAAAGGAAAACAGAAGGCAGCCTAAACACTAGCTGAAACCCATCAAGCATGTAAGTTATGGGTCATCTCCTCCATTTCCTTGTCGTGTTTTGAGAGGGAAGAAGAGTTTTGACCTAGAAATAGGCCCCCTTCCCGATCCATCCAGGAGCTCATAGGTGCACGTGACTTAGAGGTCAGGCAGCACCTTGGACCCCTCCGTCTTCTCACCTCAAAGTCCTTTGGGAGCAAGGAAGTTACCAATAATAACATACGAGTGTTTCCCTGGTGACTCAGACGGTAAGGATTCCACCTGCAAAACAAGAGACCCCGGTTCAATTCCTGGGTCAGGAAGATCCCCTGCAAAAGGGATAGGCTACCCAGTCCAGTATTCTTGCCTGGAGAATCCCTGTCCATTGGGTCACACGGAGTCGGATACAACTGAGCGACTTAACACTTTCACTTTTCGGGGTGTGTGAGGTGAACAAGCCCACATGCCAGGATGGTCACAGATTCTTTGCACAGAAAAAGGCAGCTGCTTGGGGGACAATAGAAACTGTTGTCATTCATTCATTCATTCATATTGAGAACGGTGACTACCATGTGCTGGACGCAGGACTGGACACTGGGAGATACTGCAGTCAGCAAACAGCCTCATAGTGCTGGCCTACCTCGGAAAGGTGACGGCTGAAGTTCAGAGCCAAGCACTGGTTCCCATTAATATTAAACCGTATTCACTTATTTCATGCTTACTGTTAGGACAACTGGCGTGAAGCTGTCTTTTGCCTTATATTTATTTCTATTGATTTGTCTGTGCTGGTTCTTAACTGCAGCACGTGGGGTCTGCGTTGCCCCCACGCAGGGTCTTTTAGCTGTGGCACGCAAACTCTTAGTTGTGGCATGTGGGATCTGGTTCCCTGATCAGGGATGGAACCTGAGCCCCCTGCATTGGGAGCTTCTTAGCCACTGGGCCCCCAGGGAAGTCCCTAAGCTGTCCTGACCTTGGGGAGGATAAAGTTCTGGTCTGTCTAACCCCCTTCCTATCCCTGGAATGGTCGTGCATCTCGGGTTCAGCCACCCAGGTCTTCCCTGGGTTTTCTTCTGCTAGCGCTATAAGGAGAGAAACTCTTTGCAATTTGGTTAAAAAGCATAACAATGTTTTATCAGAGGATACTTTTGGTCATACGAAATAGAAAGTCCAAACTAGTTTGAACAATAAGAAAATCTATTGGTGCCCAAGGAAGCGTGGGCCTCAGCCAGGTTTGATCCACGGGCTCTACAGGCTCACCGAGAGCCCAGTTCCCTCCCGTCTCTGCGTCATCCCAAGCCTACATCCTGTGCGGTCCCAGGATGGCTGCTTGCTATCCCAGGAGCACCATGCTTCTTCATCTAGGGTGGGGGAGAGGAAAAGACAGAGCAGGAATTGTTTCCTCCTCAAACTTCCAGGCAAAGTCCAGCTCATCCCACCAACTGGAGTGTCCTGAACTGCTCGCTGTACCCGGGTGAAGGCCCGCGTGATTGGACCCTGCACCAGTCTGTGGCAGAGGATGATACCACAGTGTGGCCTCTGCAGTCAGATCCTCCCGCCCCCTAGAAATGGGGAGGGTCAGTACACCCGATTATCTTGGTGGCTTTACACTGGCCACTGGGGGCCCCAGAGCCCCCACACGCAACCCCACAGCTGCCAGCAGCCACACCACTTTCCGCGCACCGCAGCCTGGGACTGTGCCGGCCCGCTCCCCGAGAGGAGGAGGGGGAAGAGGGGGCGGGACAGCTTCTCAGGAAGGACCGCCCCCCCATCCCCGCCCGGAGCTGCTGTGTTGATACAGAGGGAAGGGGGCCAGGACAGAACGAAGACATGGGTCAGGAGGCCGCTGCCCTGGGCCACGTGAGAGACGCTGGCGGCCTGGGCCACTTGGACCAGCGTGGGTGGAGAGCTATCGGGGCTCATCCCCGGACTACACGTGGAGGGTGAGGGGACAAGGGGAGCCAAGGACGGGCCCTCGGTTTGGAAGGGGCTGGTGGAGAAGGAGGCGGGACGCCCAGGAGAGGAGTCCAGGTGGGCATGTGGAGCTTGAGCTGCCTTGGAAGTTCTGCACGTGCAGACGGGAAGTGGGCGTCCAGAAATAGAAGTCTGCCTTCAGGAGGGTTAGTTGGTGATCATCATTTAGTTGGTGATAGGCTGTTTTCAAAGCAGGAGGCTGGGGAGGGGTAGAGATGAAAGAAATGCATATTCAATGCCTCCCTGCAGGGACACTGCCCTTCAGAAACCAGGGAGACTGGGGGGCAGCGGAGACAGAGCTGCAGCCGGAAAGGTGGGCGACAGACCCCAGCCTGATAGGAACACCCACCTTTAAAATGCCGCTCCTAACCTGCTCTCTGGGTGAGAGTCAAAAGCACTAGGGGCTCAGTCATGTCCGACTCTTTGCGACCCCGTGGACTGGAGCCCACCAGGCTCCTCTATCCACAGAATTCTCCAGACAAGAATACTGGAGTTGTCACATCCTTCTACAGGGATCTTTCCCACCCAGGGATCGGAACTCAGGTCTCTGGCATTCCAGGCATTTTCTTGATTGTCTGAGCCACCAGGGAAGCCCTCTGGATTCTAATGCAATCCTATCAGAAGACCAGTCCTCCCCTTGCCTGGGGCCTCGGATTCTTCAACGACACCTTCAGGGCTAAGGGGCCTTTCCCGAGTATATGACGCCCCGCCTAAGGGGATCAGTAGGTACCTAGAGCCAGACATTCTGGAACGTGAAGTCAAGTGCAGCTTAGGAAGCGTCACTACGAAATGATGGAATTCCAGTTGAGCTATTTCAAATCCTGAGAGATGATGCTGTGAAAGTGCTACACTCACTATGCCAGCAAATTTGGAAAATTCAGCAGTGGCCACAGGACTGGAAAAGGTCAGTTTTCATT
>SJYV01045752.1:0-26296 GCA_006410875.1 Neotragus pygmaeus | reverse complement strand
GTTCCTTCCAACCAAACCGGTCCTGCCTGATATGAGCAAAAACAAACAAACAAACAAACAAACAAAAAACAAAAAAACCCCAAACCTCTTAAAACAGTAAATGCTGTTTACAATGGTTAGAATCATATAATGAATGTAAATGTTCTATTCCTTTTAAAAGCTGACTTCTTTTATGGTAAGTATTTTTAAACATACATTCCTGCTGATTTAAAAAGATGTATTGCTTTTGAGTTTTTTATTTGGTTGAGTTAGGGATCATAATATGACTTAATTTATCATAAGCCACTTTAGACTAACATTAACCTAATTCTGGTAAAATGTAGAACTATGTCCCCTTCTCCTTAAAAAAAAATTTTTTTTTTGTCTGCACTGGGCCTTAGTTGTACCAAGTGGGACTTTGATCTTCGTAGCAGCTTCCTAGGTGGCCAATGCAGGAGCTGCAGGAGATGTGGGTTTAATTCCTTGGTTGGGAAGATACCCTGGAGAAGAAAATGGCAACCCACTCCAGTATTCTTGCCTGAGAAATCCCACGCACAGAGGAGCCTGAAGGACTATGGTCCATGGGATCGCAAAGAGTTGGACATGACTGAGCACGCACACACACACACAGAGACACACACACACACACACAGGAATCTTTCTGGCCTATGCTCCTTTCCTCACTTCGCTCCCCAGCCTCAGTGTTGGTTTACCACCACACACTGAGCTCCCAACAGTTACCAGCCCCGGGGCTACTCGACCTTACAGATATGGCCTCACCTCTGTCTGACCAGGTACGTTCTTTTTCTTCAGTCTCAAAAGAGGCTCTCATTGGATGCTGGTAGCCTGGCAGGCACCTGTCATCTCTCCTGATCACCTGAGAGAGACACACACACACACAGGAATCTTTAGGTCCTTCATGCAGGATCTAGTTTCCTGACCAGAGATTGAACCCAGGCCCCATGTGTGTCCCTGCCTTCTTTTTTTTAATCCCTCTTCCAATTGTCTCAGATGATAAAGTGTCTGCCTGCAATTCAGGAGATCTGGATTTGATCCCTGGGTTGGAAAGATTCCCTGAAGAAGGAAATGGCAACCCACTCCAGTATTTCTGCCTGAGAATTTCCATGAACAGAGGAGCCTGGTGGGCTACAGTCCATGGGGTCACAAAGAGTTGGACATGACTGACTGACTTTACTTTCACTTCCAATTGTACTGTTGTTGTCTTATATATTAAGTTTATAGATGTTAGAAATCCAACAATACAATGTTAGAGTGATGATTTT
Organism: Neotragus pygmaeus; assembly: GCA_006410875.1. NCBI lineage: Eukaryota > Metazoa > Chordata > Mammalia > Artiodactyla > Bovidae > Neotragus > Neotragus pygmaeus. The sequence goes on along the minus strand of SJYV01045752.1, from coordinate 25,034 downwards.
GTAGAATCTGTGTCTATTGAAGAAGAGGCTAAATGAGAAAAAAATGTGTTTATAGACTTTAAGCTCCATGTTTACCATTTTGTGAGCTATTAATTTCTTTCCCTGGATTGTTTACCAGCTGGTGCCATTTTCTTTCAGCCCGAAGAACTTCCTTTAGTATTTCTTGTAATGCAGTCTGCTAGCAATGGATTCTTTTATTCTTTGTTCATCTGGAAATATCTTTATTTTACTTTCATTTTCGAGGAAGGGATTTGTTGGATATAGAATTCTTTTCCCTCCCACCAGTTTTACTGAGATACAGTCCACATCTAACAGTTGTATTAGTTTTGGGTGTACATGCTGATTTGATGTATATATATATATTACAACATGGTTACCGCAATAGTTAGAATTCTTGATTGACAGGTTTTTTTTTTTCTTTCGGTTTTAAGCACATTGAATATGTCATTCTCCAGCTTTCTGGCTTTCTCTTGTTAGATGAAGATGCCCATCAATCATGTTGATGCTCTTCTGTTCATGAATTACTTTTCTCTTTTAAAAATTTATTCTTGCACTGGGTCTTCCTTGCTGTGCTGGGGCTTTCTCTAGTCACAGTATGTGGGAGTTATTCTTCGTTGTGGTGAATGGGCTTCTCTTGTTACTGGGCACAGTTTCTAGGTGCTCTGGCTTCAGAAATTGCAGCCTAGGGACTCAGTACTTTTGCTGTGCAGCTCTAGGGTGTATGGGTTCCAGCAGTTGTGGCATACAGGCTCAGTGGTTGTGGCCCATGGACTTAATTGCTCTGTGGCGTGTAGATTCTTCCTGGATCTAGGATCGAATCCATGTCCCCTGCATTGACAGGTGGATTTCTATCCACTGCACAACCATAGGTGTCCTCTCTTGATACTTTCAAGATTTTCTCTTTGCCTTTTTACAATTCGACTATGCTGTATTTGAATTTATCCTACTTAGTATTCATCAGACTTCTTGGATATGTAGATGTTATTGACTGAATATTTGTTGAATACTGATGGAATTCATATATTGAAATCTAATTTCCTATGTGATGGTATTTGGAGGTGGGGCTTTTGGGAGGTAATTAGGTGATTGGTGTCTTCATTAGAAGAGGCCAGAGCACTAGCTTTCCCTTTTTTCTGCCACCTGGGGATACAACAGGAAGTTTTATCTCATCAGAACCCAGTGGTGCTGGCACCCTGATTTGGATGCCATGTTCCAGAATTGTGAAAAATAAATGCATGATAATAAGTTGCCCAGTTCATAGTAATTGCTTCAGCACACTGAATTAAGATGGTAGATTAATGCTTTTCTCATAAATTCTGGAAAATTTTAGTCATTGTTCCTTCAATTTTTTTCTGCTTCTCCTCCCCACCTTTTTTTTTAACCCTTTCTGAGATTCTCATTGAGTGTAGATGTTATGCTTGATGGGCTCTGTTAATTTTTACTTAATCTTTTTTCTTTCTGTTCTTCAGATTGGAAATTTCTATTCCTCTATCTTCAAGTCCACAGAAACTTTTTCTTTCATTTCAAATCTATTATTGAGTTCTCTCGGTGAAAGTTTCATTTCAGTTATTGGATTTTTCACCTCCAGAACTTCTTTGTTGTTTATAATATCTACTTCTTATTGAAAATATCCATTTGTTGATTCATTGTCATAATTTCCTTTAAATTTTTACACCTGGTTTTCTTTAGTTCCTTGATTTATTTATAATAGCTACTTTTGAGTCTTTGTCAGCTAAACACCTCCACAACCACCACTAATGAATAGCTATAAAAAACAAAAAAAGACAACAGATCAAGTCCCTTGGAATCAAAAAACAAAAGAGTAACAGAACATTTAATTCTTCGGGCTTCCTTGGTGGCTCAGATGGCAAAGAGTCTGCCTGCAATGCAGATTCCTGCAGAGACCTGGGTTTGATCCTTGGGTCAGGAAGATACCCTGGAGAAGGGAATGGCTACCCATTCCAGTATTCTTGCCTGGAGAATTCCAAAGAAAGAGGAGCCTGATGGGCTACAGTCCANGCCTGGCATGCTGCGATTCATGGGGTCGCAAAGAGTCAGACATGACTGAGTGACTGAACTGAACTGAACTCATGTACAAGGGAGAAGGTGGGGGAACCAAACAAACCTGATTTAATGTAATTGAGGGCTGCATGTGGTTCTTAATGCAGAAAAGAGGCGAGGATGTAAAAGAACAACGACATTTTGTTAGCATTGTACTAGGTGTCATAATAGGTGTCTTGTATAAATTATACCATGCAATTTCCACAACAACCCTCTTAAGCAGACTCTTATCTCTACTTTGCAGCTGAGGATAGTGACACTTAGGCAAAAAGAAGGGTATTTCATACCATTAGTGATGAAAAGTAACCATGCCAAGCTGCAGATGGTAAACTTTGTCTGGTTTCTCTTAGAGAAATTTGTCACATGAATGCTTATATGTAAAGAACAGTGAACAGTACATTGGGTAATGTCTTCCATTGTAGTCTTACAGAACATTCTGAGATGTTATTCAAGTGATTGTTTCTTATATATTGGCCTTTGATAGCAACATAATAATGAGGGCAAATTGTTATTTGACAGCAATAAAAATGAGGGAAAAGCAGTTATAAATAATAAGATGAAAGTGTTTCTAAAGGGAAGTAAATTATGGTACTCGAGGTACATAACTTTTTGATTGTATGATTTCATGTAAGAATAGTTTGCTGAATCTCAACTAATATTACATTAGATTGGTAGCCTCAAATGTAGCCTCTCATTTTTTTTTCTTTTATACAAAAGTAACACAACTTTTACTTTTATGTAGAACACTTGCAAATAGAGACAATTTTAAGAAAAACATGTTCCCCATATTCTTGCTTCCTATAAATTGTAGTTCTTTAACATTTTATGTTTCTTTCCAGACATTTTTCTTTTCTAATTGCATTTCTCTCTATGTGGATGCTTGTATTTATACACACTAAAAAATGGCATTCAGGATTCCTATTTATAGCTGAGTGGGAGACTAGATACTCTGAACTACCCTCCTGTGGCAAAACAACTAAAAATAGTGATAAAGTATTTTTAAAAGAATATTTTAAGTTGCATCACTAAACTCACAAGAAAATTAAGCAAAATTCTTAAAGGAGAGAAAGGAAATGAAATTGGGAACCCAGGAAGATAAATGAGCACTGAAACTATGTTTTTTTTTTTTTTTCCCCCAAGGGATATCTATCAAACCTTATGACTTTGAGCTTCTTTATAATGGCTACTGTCATGGGCAGGTAACCATGCACCTAGCGTGCCGATGGTATATGTGTGCATGCTCAGTCATATACGACTCTTTGCAACCCCATGGACTATAGCCTGCCTGGCTACTCTGTCCATGAAAATTTCTAGGCAAGAATACTGGAGTGGGTTGCCATGCCCTTCTCCAGGGGATCTTCTGAACCCAGGAATGAACTCGTATTCCACATCTCCTGCATTGGTAGACTGATTCTTTTACCACTGAGCCACCTGGGAAGCTCCATGCTGAAGGTAGTCTTGATTTATTCATATTGTTAGTACATAATTATCAGTAGCATCCTTTTTCACTTATAAAAGTATCCTGGTCTGTGTAATAATTTATATTGTTGCCCTAGGCATGGGCTGCTGAGGAAAAAGATGCCTTCAAAGACATGAAATCTTAACACTATCTCAGTGTAAGTCAGGATAGAAGTAGAGAAGGCACAAAGGAGAAGACAACAAAGCTTATGAAGACCTTCTCTCTCCTAAGTCCAAATCCAAATGTCTCCAACAGCCAACCACTCAACCTGAATTGATGGACACATCAATTTATAACCATTTATAGCCACACCTATCTATCTATTCCCATTGCAAGCCACTAGCAGTCACAGATTTCATCTCCATTTCTAAACTTTTGTCAATTTTAGAATGTTATATAAACTGAATCATATAAGTTGTAGCCTTTTAAGATGTGTATTTTTCAGTCAGCATAATCCCTCTAAGATCTATGTAAGTTTTTGCACATACAAATAGTTCATTTCATTTTATTGCTGAGTGGTATTCCATGGTGGGGCTTCTCAGGTGGCACTAGTGGTAAAGAACCCACCTGCCAGTGCAGCAGATGTAAGACATGCAGGTTTGATCCCTGGGTCAGGAAGATCCCCTGGAGTAGGGCATGGCAACCCACTCCAATTGTTCTTGCCTGGAGAACCTCATGGACAGAGGAGCCTGGCAGACTACAGTCCATAGGGTCACAAAGAATCAGACATGACTGAAGCAACTTAGCATACATTTCATGGTATGGATATAACACAGTTTGTTTAACTAGTCATTTATTGAGGAATGTTTTGGTTCCAGGTTTTGACTGTTACAAATACAGCTGCTATGAACATTCTTGTACACAGTTTTATGTGGACATGAATTTTGATTTCTCTGGGGTAGAGGCCCAAAAGCACAATTACTAAGTTGTAAGGTTAACTCATGTTTAGTTTTGTGAGAAAGAGTTTCCAGAGTGACTAACATTTTACATTCCCAGCATCAATGTATGAATAATCTGGTATCTCTGCATCTTCATCAGTACTTGGTGTTCTCACTGTTTTTTCTTTTAGCCATTCAAATAGGTCTATTTTAGGGTTATTTATTTTTATTACATGAATTTCATTCTATTTTGTGCCTGTTGCTCTATTAGAGGATGGATTTTTTAAAATTTATTAAGACCACTTTCTTTATGAAGTATATTAACATATCACGTGTTTTTGGAAAGTTTTTATAAATTAGTTATTTTCCTTAAAAATTTTTTGGCATACTAAAATATTAAACTTCTAGGTAATCCAATTTTTTCTTTGCCTTGCAAATTATTGTATCACTTTTATGTTTAGGAAGTTGTTGTCTACTGAGAGGTTAGTCACCTTTATATTCACTTTTAAGTTTTGTTTTTTACATTTGGATTTTTGACTTATCTAGAATTTATATATTTCATATATAGCTTAAAGAACTATCATGCATCATTTGCTGTGTAAACAATTATTTCAAAACTAGTTGAATAGTTGTTTTCTCATTGGTGTATGCTATTTTCTTTATCACTTGCTCCATTTTTATTTAGACTTGATTTTGTTTTGATTATGTGTATGGAATTCTATCAATCTGCCCATCAATTCTTGTGCCAGTACCATTTAGCTGGGATTTTGACAATAACTTGCTAGCAGTCAAATTAAGACTGGGTTCCTGGAGCTTAGATATTCTATGTAAATCACTGGAAGTAGGGCCGTATGCTTTAGTAACCAAATGCCAAATGTCAGCATTTTCTTGTTATTAAAATGTAGGGACCTGACTTACTCATATTATGTAGGAAATTCTGATTGTGCTTCCTAAGAGGTTCTGCTCTGGAATTGTGTACTTTCAATCAGGTATCCATGATACTTGGCAGTAATTCCCACCTCTTCCTTCAACTAGATCCAAATAACCCAGAGTCATTCAGGCCTCTTGGAACAGCCTTGGATGTCCAGCAATTCCCCTTGATAGATCTTAACTTTAATATTAACTCTCATTTATACTTTCACAGTGTTTTAACATTTGTAGAGGAGTCTTTTAAGGAAATGAATGGAGTATACTCAGGTCAGTGCATTATAAGCAATGGAATCTATCTCAGGTTCCCAGAATTGCACTCTGTAAAGGAGTGAAGATCTATCACTAACCAATAGTTGAAGAAATAATTCACCAGAGGGTAGAAAAAGGACTTCATTTCCTTCTGAAAGTATAATAAGTTTTCAGAGTCTATTCCATGGATTTACAAGTGTTTAGGCAGAACCTTTGTCATTTTATTTATTTTCTTTCTTTTCAAGAAGACACTCTGGTTGTATTGCTCTGAAAGTAAATCTTAGACTAAGTACCAGTTTCAGTTTCATTTCACAAGTACCACAGTATAAACGGGGATATTTTTGGAAGTGAATAACATACAGCCCAACTCAAAATTGGTTATATAATGAGAGGAATTTGTAGATTCATATAACTGGAAAATTCAGAGAAACTATGAGCTTTGGATAGTGCAATTCAGTGACCAAACAGAATCACCAGCCCCTAGTTTATTTCAGTTTTCCATAGTGTTAATATCATGCTAAGGCCAGTTACTCCTGATGTCACAGGAAGCTGTGAGGAATCCCCTAGGAATATGTTTCCTTATTCAGGAGAGAGAATGAATGTGTCTTACCATTCCCAGTGATATTGTGTTCAGATATTTGGAAAATACTAATGCATTTAAGCCATTCAGAATTTACCTCCAGAAGTTGGGAGTAAGGTTAATCCTGTACAGAATCACCTGGTAGAGCAAGTTCAGGATCCTGTTACCATGAAGGAGAGGAGATGGATGCTGGGCAGCAAACCAAAGCTGTCTGCTACACCCATTATTTAGCACTTTAGAGATAGTTTGTAAAAGAGCCTCTGAAGGATGATTTGTGTTAATACAGCTGGCTGTTCTAGTTGAGCCCTATAGAGACTCTGAATACTCCTGGATCTCAATTAACAACAAATACATATTTATTGACTCTGTACTACATGCCAAGCAGTTTCCTGTCATTGCATATATCCTGGGAAGAATAAAAGGGATTGTTTCTCATCAGAATACTGGGTTTACAGGGGTAAAATTTACAAAATTTGTGCAAAATCCACTCTGTATAGATGAATCCTTTATTGGATAACTTGGTATGTGGTCAGCATGGGCTGCTCCAACTGCCCCTTCTCCTCAAGCCATAGCTGTTTATTGAGTGGTGCTGCTAACAGAAATTAAATACAGAGGGAAAATATTAAAAGCTGCAAAGGAAAAGCAACAAATAACATACAGAGGAATCCCCATAAGGTTATCGGCCTATTTTTCAGCAGAAACTCTACGGGACAGAAAAAAGTGGCAAGATATATTTAAAGCGATGAAAGGGAAAAACCTACAACCAGGATTACTCTACCCAGCAAGGTTCTCATTCAGATTTGATGGAGAAGCTAAAAGCTTGGCTACTGCTGCTGCTAAGTTGCTTCAGTTGTGTCCAACTCTGTGAGACCCCATAGACGGCAGCCCACAAGGCTCCCCTGTCCCTGGGATTCTCCAGGCAAGAACACTGGAGTGGGTTGCCATTTCCTTCTCCAATGCATGAAAGTGAAAAGTGAAAGTAAAGTCACTCAGTCCTGTCTGACTCTTTGTGATCCCATGGACTGCAGCCTACCAGCCTCCTCTTTCTATGGGATTTTCCAGGCAAGAGTACTGGAGTGGGTTGCCATTGCCTTCTCCAGCTAAAAGCTTCACAGACAAGCAAAAACTAAGATAATTCAGCACCACCAAACCAGGATTACAACAAATGCTAAAGGAACTTCTTTATGTGGGAAATACAAGAGAAGAAAAAGGCCTAAAAAACAAACATAAAACAATTAAAATGGTAATAGGAACATATACATATCGATAATTATCTTAAATGTAAATGGATTAAATGTTTCAACCAAAAGATACAGAGTTGCTGGCTGGATACAGAAATAATACCCATATATATAAGACCANCACAGTTCAAAAACATCAATTCTTCAGTGCTCAGCCTTCTTCACAATCCAACTCTCACATCCATACATGATTGCTGGAAAAACCATAGCCTTGACTAGATGGACATTTGTTGGCAAAGTAATGTCTCTGCTTTTCAATACGCTATCTAGGTTACAGGATATTTAATCAAAGAAATGGCATGTGAGTTTAGATTTCATTTAACAGCAAGGGGTGACAATGTTGAAATACATCGTCACGAATTTGGCAAGGAGTTGCTGGAGCTGGGACTGTAGAAGATGTGTCAGAATGAAAGTCACATCTGTGTGAATTCTTGCAGACACCAAGCAACCAGAATGAATGGCCGCTCTATGGGGTACAGAGCACCCTGGGGAGGTAGTGATGAAAGCTCTCTTTCTGGACACACCATAAACTGCAAGCACTTGTAGAATGTCTTTATATCCCAAGAACTCCTTTGGGGCTTCTTACTCCCTTGCTCCCTTTCCAAAAGTGTAGGATTTCCTAACTGATAAGGAAATGAGAAACCTGGTCTCCATCTTTGACCCAGGATCATTCTGGAACATCTCGGCCAGCATGGAAGGTCTTCCTTTGAGTGCCAGCTCCCTGTGGGCATCCTGCAGCAGGGCATATGTTCCCATGTCAGAATCACAGTGTGTTTGCTGATCTGCTACCAAGCCTGCCCATGACCAGAAGCCCAGGATACAAGAAAAAGATAAAAAAATAATCCCTTCTTGCAGCCATAGCCTTTTGATCTCCACTAGTCAGTTATTTGCATCAGGTGGCCAAAATATTGGAGATTCAGCTTCAGCATAAGTCCTTCCAATGAATATTCAGGACTGATTTCTTTTAGGATTGGTTGCTTTGATCTCCTTGCTGTCCAACGGATTCTCAAGAATTCTCCAACACCACAGTCCAAAAGTATCAATCCTTTGGCACTCAGCTTTCTTTATTGTCTAACTCTCATACGTATACATGACTACTGGAAAAAACATAGCTTTGACTAGATGGACATTTGTTGGCAAAGTAATGTCTCTGCTNAGGCCTGGCGTGCTGCGATTCATGGGGTCGCAAAGAATCGGACACGACTGAGCAACTGAACTGAACTGAGTTTCAGCTCACTCGTCCTTGTGTGTGGCTCTGATGCCATCTGTGTGACGTAAGAGCATTTAGTACAAAATGATCGCAGTTACTTTAGTAGGCTTGCACTGGTTCTCATTCTCTTAGCGACCTTTTGGTGCCCAGGAGTTGTCAGGACCTCCCTCCTTTGTCCCTTCTGGACTTGCCCCTACCATGTTGATTTGTCTGTTCCCACTGGCCCACCGCATGAGGGGAGTCTGTGTGCATACACACTTGCATAAGACAGTGAACAGGCAGTCTGTGCCACTATAGCAACTATTGTTCCGTCACTAAGTCGTGTCTGATTCTTTGCCACCCCATGGACAACAGTAAGCCAGGCTCCCCTGTCCTTCAACATCTTTGAGTATGCTCAAACTGGAAGAAATGCAAGCTGGAATCAAGATTGCCAGGAGAAATATCAATAACCTCAGATATGCAGATGATACCACCCTTATGGCAAAAAGTGAAGAGGAGCTAAAAAGCCTCTTGATGAAAGTGAAAGAGGAGAGTGAAAAAGTTGGCTTAAAGCTCAACATTCAGAAAACGAAGATCATGGCATCTGGTCCCATCACTTCATGGGAAATAGATGGGAAAACAATGGAAACAGTGTCAGACTTTATTTTTTTGTGCTCCAAAATCACTGCAGACAGTGACTGCAGCCATGGTATTAGAAGACACTTAGTCCTTGGAAGAAAANAAAAAAAAGGTTTAAGTACAAAGACTTAAACAGGTTATTTTCTCCAGTGATTTTTTTCTTTCATATACTTAACAGGCTTAGTGAATATTATTAAAAGAAAAGAAGAAAAGATAAGGATATGATCCATCCAAATCTTGGAAAAATTAAATGAAAAATCAAATCCAGGGTTTTTTGTATTTTGTAATTTTAGTACAAGAGCATAGTTTTGATGTCCATCAGTATGTCTGTCAGTCTTTATAATATGTGGCTATCCATAATGTAGTTGGGGGCTTCCCAGGTAGCTCAGTGGTAAAGAATCTGCCTACCACTGAAGGAGGCTACCAGTGAAGGAGGCTTAGGAGACAAGGGTTCAATTGTCCACAGGGTTGCAAAGAGTCATACATGACTAAGCACACAGCCCGATAATGTAGTTGGACATGCAAAAGTAATCTGTGAAACATTTGAAGTGACTGAATTAGTTTGACTTTTCAAAATAAGCCCTGTGAGGCTTATTTCTTTCAGGTAGTCTTGAAGTCTTGTAGTCTTGAAGCAGCTTTGGCTCAAAATGTAAATTCACTCACAGTAGTGTTGCAAACTCTCTAAGGATAGATCATGTTTGCCCACACTTCAATAAGCATTTTCTATTAATTTTTTTTCAGATAGATTTATTCAATATCATCAACTTGGAAACATAAAATCTAAGGAAATTTATGACCTATAAATTTCTTTATTAGGTAAATAATCAACAAAAATGCATACATATGATCCCTAAATGACATGTGCAAGAAAGTTCATAGCAATTCTATGAACTTTTGGAAACAATTCAAAAGTCCATCAAAAATAGACTGGATAAACACATAGTCAGACTATACCAGAAAACATTGAGAAGGAATAATCTACAGATTTTCAGAGCAATGTGGAGAAATTTCATAGCATAATTTTGAGCAAAAGAAATCATCAAGGAGAAAGCATATAGTGTCTGATTACATTTATACAGAGTACACAGCAGAAACGTACCTAGGCTGTTAAAAATTCAGGAGGGTAGTGATCTTTGGAAGAGGGCATGAAGGGAGCTACCAGAGGCTAGTATGTTATATTCCTTCATCTATGTGATGGTTGTGGGTGTATTTGGTTAATGAAGAGTCATTGACTACTTAATATTTGTATAACTTATGTGTGTACATGTATTTCAATAAAAAAATAATGACAAATGGAAAAAGCCTCAAATGAAAGTAATTTAAATTAATAACTTTAAAAACGATCATACTTTGAAGTGGTTCCTTGTACCTGACTGAGGTTATAATGAGTCCACCATGAAGTGATCCTTGTAACATAAAGTTTTCTTTGATATGTGCATTTCATTAAGTTTGTCTCTTTTTAGGGTGAATTTGGTATGACTGTCTACTGGTGTCCAGGCTTGCCTTTGGGGCCTTACAAGGAATTCACTGGTGATCTTTTGGTTGATAATTGGAAATCTTCTCTGTTGTTTTAAAGATATCACTAACAATTGAAGGGCTTTTTGGTTAGAAGTTTTCCATCTCAAGCATAACTGCACGGAACTTAATTCTCAAGGACTTCCTGTAGAGAACCTCATTATTAGGAGGGCCTTTATACGGGGTGCCTTCTAGGGCCTGCAGCGTCTCTCCCAAAAGGTCTCCCTCCCTGTTAATCCTTGGATTCTGCTCTTGCAGTCAGAATATGTTACCCCAGCTCACAGTAGGATGGGGGCACGAACATGAACATAGTAGACATTACAAAGAGTATATTTCTGGCTCTTTTCTCAACCAATCTGTAGGAACTTCAAGCTCCTCAAATTCATCCTACAGTGTTTTATCCTCATGGGGAAGAAAGTCTCATGTACATTTATTTATCACTTCCTTCAACTTCTACATGGCATTTGTCACTTCCCTCTGATGCTAAAGATGCCTCTGTTGGGTGTCTATTTCTTGCCTCTCCATATCTGCCTATTATTACTGGCCAGTCTGATTAGCTGCTTAGTTCACTGTGTCATGTTCTAAATGGCTGCATCCCACCTGTGTTACTTCTGTTACCTAAGCTAATAATAGCAAGAGGAACATGTGTGTCCCTAATTGAGCTCATGCTGTGTGGCCATCTAAACTAAGCTCTTTAAATGGATTATCTCATTTGATTTTTATGACTACCTTCTGAGGAAGACACTCCTCATATCCCTGTTTTATAGATGAGAAAATGGACACACAAAGGCATTATATAACTTGTCCCAATTCATGCAGCTTGTATGGAGTAGAACCAGAATATGAACCCAGTTCTGTCTCTCAAAAGAGCCCAAACTCAACCCTTAATCTGAGAAATTTCTGTCAAAAAAAAAAAAAAGGAGGAACTTGAATTGCCACTGTTTTATTACAGCTAAGAGACATAGTGTGCATTGTATTCAGAAGTGTTCCGTCAGTGACTGGACCATCACCTTTTGGCTAGATATTGCCTCTGTTCTTCCCTTGTAGTATGGCCTTTTCTAAGAGTGCTTCAGTCCTCTAGGAAAAGCAGCTCTTTGCCCAGACATGTTTGATACTAAGCTTATATATATATATATTTACAGTATGTAGTTTTGTCACAAGTTCTTTATTTTAAGCTATTTCATTTTACTAGGTGATATTGTTAGTATATCATTTTAGCTAATGATACATTTTACTTGTTTGCTCTCTGGCTTTCTAGGTCTTGATTTATTTGCATATAATAGTGTTTGCTTTATAGCATATTCAAACTTTTTTCTCTTCAAGTGTGGCCTCTAATCTCTTGGTAGGCACTATGTTATTGCTCAGTCGTGTCTGATTCTTTGTGACCCCATAGACTGCAGCACGCCAAGCTTCCCTGTTCATCACCATCTCCCAGAGCTTTCTCAAACTCAGGTCCTTTAGTCGATGATGCCATCCAATGATCATGTCCTTTGTTGCCCCCTTTTCCTCCTGCCTTCAATCTTTCCCAGCATCAGGGTCTTTTCCAGTGAGTCAGTTCTTTGCATCAGGTTCCCAAAGTATTGGAGCTTCACCTTCAGCATCAGTCTTTCCAATGAATATTCAGGGTTGATTTCCTTTAGGATTGACTGGTTTGATCTCTTTGCAGTCCAAGGGACTCTCAAGAGTCTTATTCAACACCACAGTGCAAAATCATCAATTCTTTGGCACTCAGCCTTCTTTATGGTCCAACTCTCACATTTGCACATGACTACTGGAAGAACTATAGCTTTGACTATCCTTTTGTTGGCAAATTTATGTCTCAGCTTTTTATTATGCTGTCTAGGTTTGTCATAGCTTTTCTTCCAAGGAACAAGCATCTTTTAATTTGATGACTGCAGTCACCATCTGCAGTGATTTTGGAGCACAAGAAAATAAAATCTGTCCCTGTTTCAACTGTTTCCCCATCTATTTGCCATGAAATGATAGGACTGGTTGCCATGATCTTCATTTTTTTAATGTTGAGTTTTAAGCCAGCTTTCTCACTGTCGTCTTTCACTTTCATCAAGAGGCTCTTTAGTTCTTCTTCACTTTCTGCCATAACCGTGGTGTCATCTGCATAGCTGAGGTTATTGATATTTCTTCTTGCAATCTTGATTCCAGATTGATTCATCTAGCCTGGCATTTCACATGATGTACTGTGCATATAAATTAAGTAAGAAGGGTAACAACATACAGCCTTGATGTACTCTTTTCCCAATGTTGAACCAGTACATCGTTCCATGTATGACTTAACTGTGGCTTCTTGATCTGCCTACAGGTTTCTCATGAGGCAGGTAAGGTGGTTTGGTATTCCTGTCTCTTTAAGAATTTTCCACAGTTTGTTTAGATCTACACACTTGAAGGCTTTAGCGTAGTTAATGAAGCAGAATTAGATGGTTTTTTTTTTTTTTTGGAATTCTCTTGCTTTTTCTTTGATCTAGCGGATGTTGCCAATTTGATCTCTGGTTCCTCTGCCGTTGCTGAATCCAGATTTTACATCTGGAATTTCTTGGTTCACATACTGTTGAAGCCTAGCTTGAAGGATTTTGAGCATAACCTTGTTAGCCCAGGAAATGAGCATAATTGTATGGTAGTTTGAACATTCTTTGTCACTGCCCTTCTTTGGAACTGGAATGAAAATTTTTCCAAAGTTTTCCAACTTTGCTGGCATTTTGAGTGCCGCACTTTAACAGCATCACCTTTGAGGATTTGAAATAGCTCAGGTGAAATTCTATCACCTCCACTAGCTTTATTTGTAGGGATGCTTTCTAAGGCCCTTCATAGTGGTAGGTCCTATAAAGTATCTTCAAAACCATTATTTCCACTTAGCATTTCATGTTTGAGCATTGGTTTTAAATACTTGTATTTCTTTTAGTTTTTATCTTGTTATCTTTGTTGTTTTCTGTTCAGTTCAGTCGCTCAGTCATGTCCGACTCTTTGTGACCCCATGAATCGCAGCACGCCAGGCCTCNTTCTCCTGGCAATTTTGATTCCAGCTTGTGTTTCTTCCAGTCCAGCATTTCTCATGATGTACTCTGCAAATAAGTTCAATAAGCAGGGTGACAATACACAGCCTTGATGTACTCCTTTCCCTATTTGGAACCAGTCTGTTGTTCCATGTCCAGTTCTAACTGTTGCTTTAATGAGGATTAAATGAGTCAATATATGTGAAAGCATGTATTACCATAGTGAAAGTAGTGTTACTCACTCAGTTGTCTCTGACTCTTTGAGATCCCATGGACTATAGCCTGCCAGGCTCCTCTGTCCATGGAATTCTTCAGACAAGAATCCTGGAGTGGGTTGCCATTTCCTCCTCTTGGGACATCTTCCTGTTCCAGGGATCGAAGTCGGTTCTTCTGTATTACAGGCAGATCCTTTACTATGTGAGCCACCAGGGAAGCCCATATGTTACCATACCTGGAACATACAGTAAATGAGAAACAAAAGGTAACTCTCTAACTTCATAAGTTTCNATCTTCCTGTTCCAGGGATCGAAGTCGGTTCTTCTGTATTACAGGCAGATCCTTTACTATGTGAGCCACCAGGGAAGCCCATATGTTACCATACCTGGAACATACAGTAAATGAGAAACAAAAGGTAACTCTCTAACTTCATAAGTTTCTTAATATGTGAAGGGTCAGATGTGACACAGTGTGCTACGAGATGCAAAGGAGTGCTAGGAGTTAACAGAGGATAAATATCTAAGACTGGGATGAGCATGATTAGGAAAGGCTTTCTGGAGGAATTAATACTTGAGGTGAGTCTTAAAGATTTAATAGAAACACTCATTCATGTAATTGAATTATTTTGGAGAAGACAGAGTGCATTTATTTTAGGCTTGACTCAATGACAGGCAGAGAAGGCAATGGCAACCCACTCCAGTACTCTTGCTTGGAAAATCCCATGGGCAGAGGAGCCTGGTAGGCTGCAGTCCATGCGATCACGAAGAGTTGGGCATGACTGAGAGGCTTACTTTCACTTTCCTGTATTGAAGTAGAACATGGCAACCCACTCCAGTGTTCTTGCCTGGAGAATCCCATGGAAAGAGGAGCCTGGTGGGCTGCCGTCAATGGGGTCTCAGAGTCAGACATGACTGAAGCGGCTTAGCAGCAGTAGCAGCAATGACTGGCATCAAGACAATAAAAGTAAATGATACACCGACATTAGGTTCAGAATGACAAAAATGAAGAAGTTCTGCTGTACTTAATCACTCAGTTGTGTCCGACTCTTTGCGACCCTGTAGACTGTGGCCCACCAGGCTCCTCTGTCCATGGGGATCCTTCAGGCAAGAATACTGGAGTGGGTTGTCATTCCCTCCTCCAGGGGATTTTCCCAATCCAGGGATCAAATCCAGGTCTCTCACACTGCAGGCAGATTCTTTACCCTGTGAGCCACCAGGGAAGCCCAAGCTTAGAATAAATAGAGATCCAATAATTCTGGCAGAACCAAGACTTGTGGAGAGAAATCCAGTTACTGTAACTGACTCTGGAGATGGCATATAGCTTTTTAGCTGCCACGCATTAGAAATATCGCTGTCTTTGTAGTTATGCCTGAGTCATAGAATCTGGGTCTAAATGATTTAATTCCAATTACAGAGCAAGGAAAGAGGTAAGAGAGGGGAGGTATGCATTGCATAAGCTTATCTTATGCAATAAGATAATAATCACAATAATAATCACAAAGCAACTTGATTTTTCATTTTTACCTTCTACTGACTCTTTAATAGGCAAATTCTTTTTCCACCTGGAGGAAAAGTCAATGCCACTATTTTTCTGATCATTCTTAGATAAATTAAAAAAAAAACTATTACTTTTATAAATCAAGTTCACTTCAGTCACTCAGTCGTGTCCAACTCTTTGTGGCCCCATGGGCTGCAGCACTCCAGGCTTCCCTGTCCATCACCAACTCCTGGAGCCTGCTCAAACTCATGTGCATCAAATAAGTGATGTCATTCAACCATCTCATCCTCTGTCATCCCCTTCTCCTCCTGCATTCAATATTTCCCAGAATCAGGGTCATTTCTAGTGAGGCAATTCTTTGCATCAGGTGGCCAAAACATTGGAGCTTCAGCTTCGTCATCAGTCCTTCCAATGAATAGTCAGGACTGATTTCCTTTAGAATTGACTGGTTTGATCTCCTTGCAGTCCAAGAGACTCTAAAAAGTCTTCTCCAACACCACAGTTCAAAAGCATCAATTCTTCGGTGCTTAGCTTTCTTTATAGTCCAATTCTCACATCCATACATGACTACTGGAAAAACCATAGCATTGGCTAGATGAACTTTTGTTGGCAAAAGAATGTCTCTGCTTTTTAATGTGCTATCTAGTTTGGCCACAGCTTTTCTTCCAAGGAGCAAGCATCTTTTAACTTCATGGCTGCAAATCACCATCTGCAGTTATTTGGAGCCCCGCAAATAAAATTTCTCACTGTTTCCATTGTTTCCGTATCTATTTGCCATGAAGTGATGGGACTGGATGCCATGATCTTAGTTTGCTGAATGTTGAGTTTTAATCCAACTTTTCCACTCTCCTCTTTCACTTTCATCAAGAGGCTCTTTAGTTCTTATTTGCTTTCTGCCATAAGGGTGGTGTCACTGTGTATCTGAGGTTATTTATTGATATTTCTCCCAGCAATCTTGATTCCAGCTTGTGCTTCATCCAGCCAGACATTTCACATGATATACACTGCATATAAGTTAAATTAGCCTTAATGCACTCCTTTCCCAATTTGGAACCAGTCTGTTGTTCCATGTCCAGTTCTAAATGTTGCTTCTTGACCAGCATACAGATCTCTCAGGAGGCAGGTACAGTGGTCTGGTATTCCAGACTCTAATAATTTCCCACAATTTGCTGTGACCCACAGTCAAATGCTGTGTTGCTCACTTGTTTATATATCAAACACTGTATCAATTTCAGAAATTAGAATAAACCAACATTTCAATGTTTAAATCTAGGGCTTTTTCAACTCCCTTTGTTAGAGTTTTGTAGTGGAAAGTCTACAGTCATAGAAAGAGGGTGTAGTAAACTTCATTTCTTTTTTTTCATCTCCTTCCTTGAGGTTGGGGGTACATTGGGGAGAGCAATGAGAGGAAAAGACAAATTCTTACTTGATGAACTTGATATGTTATCTAAACATAGGGTATGTGGGACCTTGGTTTATATCAGAGGTGACATTACAAATAGCTCAGGGTAAACAACATTTTACTTAATATATGGAGAAAAAACATTTGGTCTTTCATGTGAAAAAGAATTAGGTTCCTTCATTACACCAAAATTTCAGACAGATTAAAGAATTAATGTGAAAGAAAAAAGGAAAATATGTGAGAATATCTTAATGTCAATTTGTTTATTATTTATTAATTTCTTAAAACACGTTGCCCCAATTTCAAATACTCAAAGCAGTAATATTTATTATCTCCATCTGTTAGGTCAGGAATTATGGGCCTGACTTACCTGAGTTCTCTGTTTCAGGATCTCTCATAGGCTGTTGACTGGGACTACAGTAATCTGAAGTTACCTCTAGCAAGTTCCACTTCGTAGCCATTTACCTGAATTTTGGCAGGATTGAGTTCCTCACATGTTGTTGGACTGAGGCTTCTGTTATTCTTCAGCTGTTACTTGAAGGCTGCTTTCAGTCCTTTGCCACATGGACCTCTCGAGTACAACATCTTGTTTCATCAAAGCAAACAAATCAATAAAGCAGAAGATAGAATGCCAGAGAGAGAGGGAGAGAGAGAGAATGTATATTCTTGAGGAAATGAGCAAGTGAGAGAATGCTATCAAATAGAAGCCATTTTTTTTAAACAAATATTTATGGAAGTCATGGGCCTCCCTGGTGGCTCAGACAGTAAACAATCCACATGCAATGCAGGAGAGAACAGGAATTTTGGGGAGAGAGACCATATATCTTGCAGCCTGGATGGAAGACTGGAGAGCTAAATGGAAATAAAACAAAACTCAGGATAAGCTATAGGAAAACCTTAGGCACTGAGACAGCAGGAATTAATTGATTCCTTCATCCATATGACTTTGAAATGAGTAAATTCCATCATTTTTTTACCCTGGGTGCATCTGTGTTAGAGTCAATGTGGTTCGATCCATGGGTCACGAAAATCCCCTGGAGGAGGAAATGTCAACCCACTACAGTAAATTCTGGGGACAGAGGAACCTGATATGCTACACTCCATGGGTTCGCCAAGAGTTGGACATGACTGAGTGACTAATGCTTTCACTTTCACTATGGAAGTGACATCCAAAGCTTGAAATAACAAAGGAAAAGAGTGATATATTTGACTACATCAGAATTATAAATGAAAGGAATACATGCCATAAAATGGAGAAATTATAAGAAAAGGGAAACTAATCAAAATAGAAACAAAGGGGCAATACACATGAATGAAAATTTACAGAACATAGACTAGCCAACAAATATAGTATGGCATTGTCAACTTCATCAGTAATTGGAAAAATACAAATTAAAACAGCAATGAGATGCCAGTTACACCATGAAATCAGCAAAAATAAATAAATAAATAACAGATATATGATACTACATGATGGAGTAGGGAACCAGGCACCTTGATACACTGATGGTGTAGAATTAAACTGTTAAAACCACTTTGCAGAACAGTTTGTAATTTGTAATATGTAATAGAATTGAAGGTGATAGTCTGTAGCCCACAAATTTCACTTTTATATATTTGTNCAACCTTTAAGTTCTACTCATTTTACAAATTTAAATTATATATATGGTGTTATCAGTCATATTCACCATGTTGTTCACTAAATCCTCAGACCTTATTTAGCTTATAGCTTGCATTTTAAAACATTTTCTGTTTTGTTTTTCAGTGTTCTAAAAAATCCTTACCTAAACAGAAAATGAGAGCAAATTCCCACATGTTAACATTACTTGTATATAAGTGGATATTGAGTCAAATAAGTTTGAGGACTGCTGGGCAAAATAGGGCAGGCTTCTTTTCTATAGGACTTCCCAGAGCTTTTAATGAATTCTGCTGAGCATTAGCTATGTGATTTTATTGTTTTGTTTAGTTTGCCTTTTTTCTTCCCTGCAACAGTTTTAGTATGTGTGTTTTATAGAAGTCTACCTTTAAAATATTGCTTAAATTAAAATGCAATTCACATTGAATGCTGACAGAAGCCCAGGAATCCGAAGATACAGGCTTGAGACCTGGCTCAGTTCTATCACTGAAACACTGAACGTAGAAAGAACTTTAGAGCTGGAAAGCATCTTATTATATCTGACTTATTTTTGATATAACTGTAAGAGAAGAATGGAAAAGTCTACATAAACATTATATATAAAGGGTCAGTTTCTTCCTATAGTTTGTTAACAACAGCAATAAGAAACTGATATAAGCTTTGTGAGGTAGATCACCTTCTATAACAGTTTTCTTTAATGTGTATCATTAAGTTTCAATACAAAATAATAATATTAATTTGAAGCTAAAGTGTATAAGACTCTTAAGTGTGTATTGGAGTATGCATACAAAGAAACAAGTTTGATGAAAGTATGCCATAGCAGAAACAGAATTTATAAGAAAAAGAAAACACAAAATTGGATACTATCCTGCTGCTATCACAGAAATCTGATGTAAACATACACAAATCACTTCCTGTCACTTGGCTGAAGGTTCTCTATTTGTAAAACTATTTCAGACTCATCTGAATCTAAATGTATTCATAGTCTCTACCTGCACAGATTTAGTTAAGTCATTAAAAAATCTTGTATGTGAATATTAATCACTATCTAGCACTGACCTTGACATACTTTTAGTTTCTCTCTCTCTCTCTCTCTTTGAGAGGATATAAATGAAATTGAAGAAGAGATTTGGGAACTGCATAGAGGAAAAGCATTTGAGTTAAGGGAAGAAAGTGACTTCTCATATTCCATTTCTCTTGTTTGCAAAGACAAAATAAAATTTCCACCTCAGTAATTCTGTTTAGTATTGATAGACTATGAAATTAATCCCAGCAGAACTAGATTCCACAAACCAAGCTACCCAAACTTTATGTACAATAAAAAATTGGTGATAGGATCTCAAAGGAATACTATAGAATCGATAATTTCAATGACGTAGCTTTATTCTTAAATCCCAGAGCTAGTCATGAAATTAAAATATTTATATGAATATATTTTGAGTCACATAAGTACAGTGCTCTTTTTTAGACCATCCAATCCATACATAAGGGAGGTTGGGTGACATTAAAAGAACTCATATCATCTTTTATCATCTTGATTTCATCCTGAAGTGTTAAATCATTTGGCATTCATTCTTGGCTTTTAAAGGACTTGAAATATTGTGACCAGCAGAATCTACTGCAATCTATATTTTAATTTTGGATACATGCTATTATATATGAAAAAAATCAATGAGGTGAGTATTTGCTTAAGACAAAGTGTAACTACAGGGTATATAGATATGATATATGCACTTTAGTAGGGTTTCTTTCTAAAATTCCTAATAAATCTATCAACATGTAAATGGTGAGCTCATGTAAAGTATGTCTCAGACATCTCTGCACCCTCAGCAAAGGGTGGAGTTTCAGTGAAAGAGTCCCATGTTGTTCTGAGTGTTTTTCAAAAGCACAACATTATGCTGCCCATCCTATAAACTGCGTAGTCAGTAAATTCAAAGGTACCTGTTTCAAAAAGCACACCACAATATAGTTGGAGATAAAAGAGCTCCTAAGCATTCCTTTATTGAGCACTTAATATCTGCTAGTGAAACTCTTATGATTATAAGCAAATGTGAAACTATGAGGTTGACATTAGAGCATTGAAAAGACTGGAGCTTACCTACAGAAGGGTGGATTCATAGCAAGTGCACACCGTTGTGTCACATAAAATTATTCCACTTCATAATATTTGTGTAAATTGATCATTGTACATTGATCATTGACATTATTATTTGATCGTTAAACATCATTTGAATAGCTGTTATATTCAACATAATGTTAATGCCGAGTGTATTTATGTCATTTCAATATTTGGAAAAAAAATTACTAATCTGTGTGTTATATATAGCCTTCTTTATTTAGAAGGTTCAGTTATCCAGAATAATAGATATTCTAAGTATTCAAATAGTTTCGTATAGACACAGTCATAAGATTCTGTGATGTATATTTCATTTTATTTTTATTCATTTATTCAGTATTTATTTATAGTTTTCCCATAAAAGTCATTGAATTTAGCAATATGTTAGCTGCAAGCAGCAGCTATTTAACAGGTACTGTGAGATCCATTCCAGGAGGGCATGGCAACCCACTCCAGCATTCTTGGCCATGGCCAAAGGGGCCTGGTGGACCACAGTCCATGGGGTCGCAAAGAGCTGGACATGACTGAAGCGACTTAACTCACACACATGCACACATGTGTTAAATCTGCTCCTGGTCTAATGCAGAAAATTTACAGACATCAGTATATACACAGTGCCAGTCAACTGATTGAATTTACTGATGGAACAGAATGTGATGGCTAAATGGAACCTTAGAATCTTTGAATCTGAGATGAATCTGAATCTCTTACATATTCCAGTTTTACAGGTGAGGAAGCTGAGGCCCACAGAGAAGTAACTGAGCCAGGATCATGTAGTAAGATAGGATCTTAGCTAGGTCTCTGATTTTCTGACTTCCAGGCCACTGCAATA
Organism: Neotragus pygmaeus; assembly: GCA_006410875.1. Taxonomy (NCBI): domain Eukaryota; kingdom Metazoa; phylum Chordata; class Mammalia; order Artiodactyla; family Bovidae; genus Neotragus; species Neotragus pygmaeus. The sequence continues at coordinate 3,589 of SJYV01045752.1, read as the reverse complement.
TTTTTTTCCTTTTCATATACCAGGCTGTTTCCATAGTTATATTGTTCCTCTCAGTCTTCTTAATTAGCCTTTCTTTAACATCGTGTCCACACAATCCAAGAAAAAGCTAAAATGCAGGAATACAATTTTGACCTTGAACATTTGAATTCTCTTTGGCTAATACAGTGGATGGGTAGAAAGACGTGTTGGGAAATGGTTCTTTGTGACTGTTTCATGACTCTGAATGGTTGCTGTCCTCTGATCCTTTGCAGTCCAGTTAAGAATGTTTGTATAAGGAGAAATTGTAGGATAGGAAAGCTTAGCGACCACTCCCTCCAAGGAGACAGTGGAGGGTAATAAAGATAAAGACTTCTTCCTTTTCCCAGATATGTGCTTGCTCAGGATTAAGATGAGGTTGCATTCTCTCCAGAAAGAGAGGCTCAGCAGCGGCCCTCTATAAGACCAGAGTCTCCTTAGTTGGCGCTTCCTCTCCTTTGGTACGACTTGCTGCACATGCCAGTGCCGTCTGACCCTCACTTTGTTACCCCAGGAGGATGTGGGCTCAGGAAACTGGTGCTAAGGCACTACTCTGACTGCGTCTGGTGTGAGTAATAAATGATCTTTGTCTCTGATCCAGAGGTCTTGTTTCAAATATATAGGCTAATTTGTTAGTTTGCAAGTAAGATGAAAGTTTCAATCTTCCAAGTTTCTAACTTGACAGGCAAGAGGATGGTGAATTGTCTGAGTACTCAAATTAGTTCATGTTGTTATGAAATACACTATAATTACCCATGAGAACACAAGTGTTTCCGGGTTGTAGAACTGTCAGATATTTCCCCATTAATCACTAACAAATATTTTGAATTGCAGTATGTAGTTGTCTGTATTCAATTGCATAGTTTAGACACCAAAGTGTTCCTTGGGGACAAACAAAACAAAGTGGTGCTCTTTGAATTTATGTCTCTAGCATTCTAATGTAAGCATGTAGTTATTTAATTTTTACCAGTGGCAAAATTACTTTCTGTACAAATGGACCTTAGAGATCAGTAGTCCAACCTACTCATATTTAAACTTTCAAATTTGTAATTGATGGAAGTCTAAATTTTCCAACTTTTGTTGGGACCAGATGGTTGGAATGAAACACATTTAGAGCACATCTAGTATACAAATTAAAATCTATGAAAGTACTTCTAGAATCACTATTGTAGTTTGAGTTAATGTCAACCACACAATTAACCAGGATGAGCACTGTTTATTCTCAAAACTACCCTGTGCTGTAAGCGGCATTCTCACCATTTTGCAAATGAGAAAATCCAGAATCAGAGTGGTTAGCAAGGACAGAAATGTTAGTAAATAGAAAAGCTGGATTCAAGCACAGGTCTTCTGGGTCTACATTCTCTTAATTTCAACACTCCCCTTTCTTATCAACCTATGAAGAAAAAATGAAAACTTTATAGGCATTATGGTATAATGGAAATAACTCATTATTGCAGTCTGAAGGCCTACTTTTGAGTACTGATTTTTCCATATAATATTTTTTCTTAATTGGTGGAAGTCATTTGAAGAATGTGGAGGGCAAAGAGTTTATGGCACTAGTAGTAAATGATAGTCTTGGAACTAGTGTCTGGGTCCTGACTCCTAGTTCAATGTACTTACTATACCATGTTACTTACATTTACAACAGTTCAGATATGGTGTGTGGTATTTTGTGTCTTCAAATTCCATCTACTTGCATTTCTAATAGCACAGAAAGTAGAAGGGAAATTCCAATCTAAGAGAAGAATTCTCCCAATACAGCTGGTAAAAGAACATAAAATTTTAGTCAAAGAAGGCCTGCTATTTATTACTTGCAGAGGATAGTGATATTTTATTTTTGCAAATGATCTTTGCGTCCTTGAACTTATCATTTGATTTGGAGACAATTGGCTAGATTGTATTACATATACATATTTGAGTAATTTTTCAAATTCATTCCAAATTATTTTTCATACCTTTTTGTAGATCATTTAATTTACAGATAATTTCTTTTCTGTGATATTTTCCAATAACTTAATTCAAAGATAATTGTCTCCTATTTAGAACAAATGTACTTTGATATCAGGAGAATAGGATATTGGCTTCATAAAATGTGTTTCCATTTGAATTTGAAATGCAAGCATCCTGAAGTTATAAATATTCAGATATGAGTTGGATACATGCCTTATTTTAAACTCAAAATGTAATAGATATAATCACACATAAGGATGTTCAGTTCCTTTCCATGGAGATTTTCATTGCAGACAGTAACAATGATTTTATGTATATACATATATATATATATATATATATATACACACAATTTTATATGTTTACACACACACACATATACACACAAAAGGTAAAGTCCTGAGTAGGTACAAGCAGGTGGTTTAGGACCAAGGACAATTTAGGTAAAAATAGGAGTAAGATCCATTTGCTGCCTCATAGAAATCACAGATAGCCAGGGAGAGAGGCCTATAAATAATTCAAATACAAAATTAAAAGTGTGAAGATCCTTGAAGGCCAATGAGCAATTAGGATCAACCCAAGGTTTGTAAGCAGTAAAATAACATGATCAGGTTTATATTAAAAAAAAAAATTCTTTGGTGGCTGTGAGGTAGAGAGAAATGGCATTCAGGACACTGAAGTAGCATGACAGTGCCAAAGTCCAGGTAAGAGAGAGCCTATAAGTGTGCCCATGTATCTGAATGTGGTATACAGGACAAGTACAGGGTTTTTTTTATAAATTTATTTCTTTATTGAAGTATAGTTGAAATTGAATGTATTAATTTCTAATGTACAGCAAAGTCACTCAGTTTTATACAAATATATACATTCTTTTTTATATTATTTTACACTATAGGTTATTACAAGATATTGAATATGGTTTCCTATGCTGTACAGTAAGTCCTTGTTGTTTATCCATTCTCTATATAATATTTTGCTTCTGCTAATCCCAAACTCTCAATCCTTCTTTCCCCCTTTGCAACTACAACTCTGTTTTCTATGTCTGTGAGTCTGTTTCTGTTTTGCAGATGGGTTCATTTGTGTCATATTTTAGATTCCACTTATTAGTGATATAATGTGGTGTTTGTCTTTCTCAAGGAAATGGATTCTTTTTCCTGCTGGACAGATTACATCTGGAGCTTANCTACAACTCTGTTTTCTATGTCTGTGAGTCTGTTTCTGTTTTGCAGATGGGTTCATTTGTGTCATATTTTAGATTCCACTTATTAGTGATATAATGTGGTGTTTGTCTTTCTCAAGGAAATGGATTCTTTTTCCTGCTGGACAGATTACATCTGGAGCTTACATCATATATCTGGGTATGACAATTTAAGAGATACAGACACTGGAAGTGTGCCTAAAGCATGGGTAACAATGAGCATATGCTTTCAGGGGTTGGACAAGTAACATGGGCAGGCATCTGATGAGGATGCTGTAGTGATGATTCATTCTAGAGCCCTGTTCAAGAAGAATAGTTTTGTGATAACTTTCTATTCTGAATCTCTGTGACTCTTTTGTAAACTTTTAGCTTAGCATGAAGAAGCAGTTTATTTTATTTTTTAAATTAATTTATTTTTTAATTTTT
>SJYV01045751.1:0-13449 GCA_006410875.1 Neotragus pygmaeus | reverse complement strand
GCCTAACACAACGTGCCTCTTAGAAGGATCTCAGTCAATGTGTTAAAAAGTGAATGATGGCCAAGAACAAAGGTGAGAGCTGAGGGTTCTTTCCCATTTTCTCTACAAGAGTGTATTTAGCTTTGGTATTTATCTTATCTATTGAGAGTTGAGTTTAATAAAAACCTCTGTGCTGACATATGAGAATCCAGATTCAACTGGGGAATTTTCTAGCAATAATGAGGATGTGTGTCACTGAATGCCAAGATTCTACAAGAACAGGAAAAAACTATAGATGAGACTTCTGAGGATAAACATCTTTAATTAGATGTACAGACACACTTATAGGCTTCCTTTTTTTCGGTTCTCCTGACTCTGCAGCTTATTGTGGAAGTGGGTTTGTAATGGTGTTCTGGGAATTGTGGTGAACGGGGAATGGGCAATGTGGAGAAGGATATAAACATTGGTAAAATATTTACTTGTGCTCTGGGCTTTAAATGACATTCTGCCTTATTCGATGATGCAGGTTTGCAACATAAAATCAGAAAAGATTTCAAGAATTCTGTAAGAGACAACAAAGCCTCTTCCTGTAGTAGGTTATTCTGGAATTCCTGGAGGGGACAAGTAATGTCACTAGTAATTGTATTTTCTGCATTAAAACTGGGAAGCATACTCAGATAAATTTACTCATGTTCTTATATGGACATAAAGACAGAGCATTTGAAACCGAAACAGCTCTAAAAACGTCCACAACATATAGGTGACAAAGATATGCCATCAGTATATGCAGGATGATGTGAAACCACAGTAGATGAAAATGACTTCTTGCCTAGAGAAGTCAGAGAGAGAAGCTTGGAGGAGATGCTGTTTGCACTGGGAATATAGGAATTTACCAAGTAAAATTTAGCTAGTGGGTATGCCAAGCAGAGAAGACAGCATGTGCAAATATATGAATATATGAAGGTATATGATATTTTGGGGGAGTGACAATGATTTGGGAAGATGTGTTGAGACAGTGACAAAAGATGAAGCTAAAAATATATTAGGATCAGATTTTAAAGGGTCTTATATATCATTTTAAATGACTTGGGCTTTAAATTGAAGTTATTAGTGAGTCACTCAAGGTTTTTATAGAAATATATGATCTCAGATATATATTTTAGCCACAATAAATCTGACAAAAGATAAATTAGAAAAAGGAGAGACTAGACATAAAGATCAATTATCAGGCTAGTGCAGTAGTCTTAGAAATGGTGACAACCTGTACAAAGATAGTGCTAATGGAGAGAGGAAATAAATTGAGAGTTATCTAGGGGGCATAAACAATAAGGATAAATCTACATCAAAGATATGAGATAGGTATTGAGGATAATTTTATTTTTTCTATTTTGGGTAACTGGGTTGAAGATAAAAAAGAAAGAGCTGAATGGGAACAAAGAGAGAGGAAGACAAATATTTGGTTTTGGCAGTTGAAAACATAAATATGGGTTTTGGAAGAAAGATGAGGACTAAAATAATGAACCTGAAATAATGGTTTGAGATTCAATATAGATGAGTATATTCATCAATATAGATGGCACTTGGAACCAGGGGAGTAGTTGAGATCACCCAGGGTAAGTGAATAAAGTGAGATGGTAAAAATTACTGGTAAGATCTCTAAGTAGTAGTAACATTCAAGGAATGAAATGTAGTATTCTGTGGTAGTAAGGAAATATGTCCACAATTTAACTGATTCTCTTTAAGAGGTAGGGCCTAATTCTTCTCTTCTCCAGTGCTGGGATGAATTTAGTGCTTACTCTCAACAGTGTACAGTTGCATAGCTGCTGCTGCTGCTAAGTCGTTTCAGTTGTGTCTGACTCTCTGCAACCCCATAGACGGCAGCCCACCAGGCTCCCCTGTCCTTGGGATTCTCCAGGCAAGAATGGAGTGGTTTGCCGTTTCCTTCTCCAATGCATGGGTGCATGGTAAGTCGCTTCAGTCATGTCTGTCTCTGTGCAACCCCATAGATGGCAGCCCACCAGGCTCCTCTGTCCACAGGATTCTCTAGGCAAGAATACTGGAGTGGGTTGCTATTTCCTTCTGTGACAGTTTCATAGATGAGGGCATAAAAGGTACTGCAACTTTTCTGTCTGTCTTTGCTTGATTGGGTGGGTGGGGGTGCCTATCTTTCATGCCATGAAGACACGCAGCCCATGGAGAGACCCATATAGTGAGGAACCGAGACACATGTAACAAGTTAAGAACTGAAGCCTTTTGCCAACAGTCAATGGCAAACAGTGAACAGTGAACAGTGAGTGAATCTTCCTGGAAGTGGATCCTCCTGCCCTATTTGTCTTTATTTATTTTTTGGGGGGGTAAATCATGAGATTTATTTATATTTCACTTTAAAAGCCAGAACATAACAAACCTCACTTTCTGGAAAGGCATCTTGTTAGAAATACATGAAGTGCACTTAATACAATGAAATTCGTTTCTTGGTACCACTGTGAGACCACCATCAGGTTCCCTCAAATGAAGGTTTTGTTAAATTTCCCTCTAAACCTAGGCTGAGATGATCTCAATTCAGGGGGGCCACAGTGAACTTTACCAGAAATTACAGTGAAGAAGCTGTTAACAACACCTGGGCCCTCCCAAGCGACAGCACATTAGAGAAAGTTACTTTGCCCCACAGGACTCAGTCCCTGCCGGGACTGGGCAGGGCGTGCGATCTCAGTGGCAGGGAGGGTGAGGCCCCCAGCAGCAGTGTCCGGGCCCAGAGCCCTGGGTCACCTGCAACTTCAGCCACTAACCAACAAAAATATCCCTATTCAGACAGGAAATCTAACAGGGAAAAAAATGAACCTAAATAGGGAGCCTTCTGTTCTACCAGAGGTTCTACTCCTCCAGATGAGACAGCCCATGGCCTTATTTATTAACATTGGTGAAATGGGGTGAACTTCAAGCTTCTTGAGCTGTTAGCAAAGCAAGTTTCTGGCGGACAGTTTCCATGACCAGCTGCTCCCAGAGGTGTGCTGTACCTCCTGACCTGCGGGTCTTGTCAGAGAGACAGCAGGTGGAGAGGCTGGACTTCCCCTAACTCCTCCGCCTCAGAAGGCAGGTCTTCGCACACTGATTTATGTATTGAAACCAGTTTTATAAGGAAAAAAATTGTGATAGGAAAGCAACCCTCAGGTTAATTGAAGTTGCCAAATAAGAGATGAAAGAACTAGTATCCACTGGGGCCCCAGAACTTCTTACTCATCTGAGGACTCCTCTTTGTGCTTCGAGGACAAGAATGTAAGCAGGTTCCCAAACAGAGAGGCAAACATGAATAAGTCACTGGAAAATAACTCGCTAGTTTGAAAAAAAATCAGAACCCAAAGCTGTGGCCCTCCCACTTCACTTAAGTTGACCCTTCTCCTTGCTTAGGAATAAATGGAGTTTAAGTTTCCTAAGTCAGAAACACTTCTTTTCACTAAGAATATGTGGTTACACCTTACCCTAAGAAGGCACCATGCAGGCATTTAAAGTTGAACCAGTTAATCCTAAGTGTATGCAGGAATGGGAGGGAAACAACGCTCATCAAAACTTCCAGATCAGACCATGGTAAGCTCAGGACACCCACTCCCACGGGACTCGTGAACCGTTTCCCACGAGGCGACTCCAGCTTCCGGCGGCGGCTGCCAACGGCCAACAAACAGGAACTCGCACAGCATGGGAGCAGCTCCATCACCCCCGAGATGCCTTACCAGAGCCCCCACACCCCAGGGGCAAGGAGAGGGGACGCTGGTCTCACCTGTGCTATTCATGACCCAGAAAAGGTCCTGGCTGGCTCGGAGGACCTGAGAGATCAACACGGGCCAGGACAGGAGGCGCGAGCGTGATGCATGGACGGGGGCAGCTGGGCTCCCATCCGGAGACGGGACAGAGGCTCCTCGGGGCGGCTGAGGAGCAGGACGAGGGCAGACGGGAGACACGTAGGCAAGCAGAGCCCCCAGGGCGGGCGGGCCCGTCCCCTGTGTGAGTGAGGCTGCCCTAACACCAGGCCAGCTCCCAGGCCTGCTGCACACTCGGGGGCGAGTCCAGCTCTCTACACGGAGCTGAGGCCGGACACAGCCCGGGCGCCTGCTCACTGGTCGAAGATGGAGCGCTGCAGCACCTGGTCTATCACGTCCTCCTCATCCGCGTCGTAACCCCCGAAGGTGTCGTAGAACTGGTCCCGGCCCTGGAGGTGCTCGATGAAGCTGGCGCTGCGGTGATTGGGGTCTTCCCAGGGCATCGAGGCGCATACGGGACACAGCACAGACTTGGTGTCCATGCCATGGGATAACTTGCAGTGTTCCACAAGTCCTTCTTGATCAAAATTCTTCTCAGGACAGTAAGGACAAGGGAAAGTACACCACTTGGCTGACGAGACACGTCCTTGGTGGTGGTCTTCACACCTTCCATGATGTAATTCTGGTATTTGGAACAGGTAGCCACATGTGCCCGAATCTTGGATAGGAGGAAATTTTTACGGCACCTGTGGCAGGAAGTTTCTGTGCTCTCAATCTGCTGCTCGAGACAGCTATTTGTCTTTAAATAATTGCAGCCCCAGTCAATGCCTTCACTGAAACCTCATCAGAGACTCTGATCCAGAATGTCCCAGTTTCCCCACCCCAAGCTGTACCTGAATTCCTTGATCATCAGATACTTTGAGAAGCAATGCTTACTGTTTAGATGCACTACGTTTTAGGGTACTTTTTTATATAGTAATACATAACTAATACAAAGACATTGAAGGAAAAAAGAAGTTATCGGAGAGAGAGAAAGGAAACAGCAGAAAGAGAAGGGTTGAAACAGCCACGAGAGGAAAGTTTTTAAGAGGAATTATGTCAAATGCTATAGGTAAGCACTTTTTGACTCTATTTTTTCAAAGCAATGGCACCCAAGTCGTTGTATTCTTCACTACAACATACAGAACAAGGCAAGCTTCACTTAAGAATGTCCCTGATAAAGTAGTGTAAACTATTAATTTTATTAAAATTTGGCCCTTAAATACATCTTTGTAGCATTCTGTGTAACAAAAATCAGAATTATTTATAGTCATTATTTTTGATGCACATGTAAATATAATGGCAATCTCAAAGAAAAGCATTTGTGAAATTGGGTTGGAAGCTGAATTAGTTGCTTTTCTTATAGAGCAGAATTTTTACTTGACAGAGTAATGAATGAGCTATGATTATTTAGACTTGGGTATTTGGCAAATGGTTTCTTGAAAAACAAATGGATGAGACTATCATTTCAAGAAAAACTTTTGATATCATTTGTTGCCAATGGTAAATTTTAATCTTTCAAGCAAAATTCAGAATTTTGAAAAACTTGGTCATTATGGACTTGACAGCTTCATAATATCTAAAAACTTNGGCAGCCCACCAGGCTCCTCTGTCCACAGGATTCTCTAGGCAAGAATACTGGAGTGGGTTGCTATTTCCTTCTGTGACAGTTTCATAGATGAGGGCATAAAAGGTACTGCAACTTTTCTGTCTGTCTTTGCTTGATTGGGTGGGTGGGGGTGCCTATCTTTCATGCCATGAAGACACGCAGCCCATGGAGAGACCCATATAGTGAGGAACCGAGACACATGTAACAAGTTAAGAACTGAAGCCTTTTGCCAACAGTCATGTGAGTGAATCTTCCTGGAAGTGGATCCTCCTGCCCTATTTGTCTTTATTTATTTTTTGGGGGGGTAAATCATGAGATTTATTTATATTTCACTTTAAAAGCCAGAACATAACAAACCTCACTTTCTGGAAAGGCATCTTGTTAGAAATACATGAAGTGCACTTAATACAATGAAATTCGTTTCTTGGTACCACTGTGAGACCACCATCAGGTTCCCTCAAATGAAGGTTTTGTTAAATTTCCCTCTAAACCTAGGCTGAGATGATCTCAATTCAGGGGGGCCAGAGTGAACTTTACCAGAAATTACAGTGAAGAAGCTGTTAACAACACCTGGGCCCTCCCAAGCGACAGCACATTAGAGAAAGTTACTTTGCCCCACAGGACTCAGTCCCTGCCGGGACTGGGCAGGGCGTGCGATCTCAGTGGCAGGGAGGGTGAGGCCCCCAGCAGCAGTGTCCGGGCCCAGAGCCCTGGGTCACCTGCAACTTCAGCCACTAACCAACAAAAATATCCCTATTCAGACAGGAAATCTAACAGGGAAAAAAATGAACCTAAATAGGGAGCCTTCTGTTCTACCAGAGGTTCTACTCCTCCAGATGAGACAGCCCATGGCCTTATTTATTAACATTGGTGAAATGGGGTGAACTTCAAGCTTCTTGAGCTGTTAGCAAAGCAAGTTTCTGGCGGACAGTTTCCATGACCAGCTGCTCCCAGAGGTGTGCTGTACCTCCTGACCTGCGGGTCTTGTCAGAGAGACAGCAGGTGGAGAGGCTGGACTTCCCCTAACTCCTCCGCCTCAGAAGGCAGGTCTTCGCACACTGATTTATGTANAAGTTTCTGGCGGACAGTTTCCATGACCAGCTGCTCCCAGAGGTGTGCTGTACCTCCTGACCTGCGGGTCTTGTCAGAGAGACAGCAGGTGGAGAGGCTGGACTTCCCCTAACTCCTCCGCCTCAGAAGGCAGGTCTTCGCACACTGATTTATGTATTGAAACCAGTTTTATAAGGAAAAAAATTGTGATAGGAAAGCAACCCTCAGGTTAATTGAAGTTGCCAAATAAGAGATGAAAGAACTAGTATCCACTGGGGCCCCAGAACTTCTTACTCATCTGAGGACTCCTCTTTGTGCTTCGAGGACAAGAATGTAAGCAGGTTCCCAAACAGAGAGGCAAACATGAATAAGTCACTGGAAAATAACTCGCTAGTTTGAAAAAAAATCAGAACCCAAAGCTGTGGCCCTCCCACTTCACTTAAGTTGACCCTTCTCCTTGCTTAGGAATAAATGGAGTTTAAGTTTCCTAAGTCAGAAACACTTCTTTTCACTAAGAATATGTGGTTACACCTTACCCTAAGAAGGCACCATGCAGGCATTTAAAGTTGAACCAGTTAATCCTAAGTGTATGCAGGAATGGGAGGGAAACAACGCTCATCAAAACTTCCAGATCAGACCATGGTAAGCTCAGGACACCCACTCCCACGGGACTCGTGAACCGTTTCCCACGAGGCGACTCCAGCTTCCGGCGGCGGCTGCCAACGGCCAACAAACAGGAACTCGCACAGCATGGGAGCAGCTCCATCACCCCCGAGATGCCTTACCAGAGCCCCCACACCCCAGGGGCAAGGAGAGGGGACGCTGGTCTCACCTGTGCTATTCATGACCCAGAAAAGGTCCTGGCTGGCTCGGAGGACCTGAGAGATCAACACGGGCCAGGACAGGAGGCGCGAGCGTGATGCATGGACGGGGGCAGCTGGGCTCCCATCCGGAGACGGGACAGAGGCTCCTCGGGGCGGCTGAGGAGCAGGACGAGGGCAGACGGGAGACACGTAGGCAAGCAGAGCCCCCAGGGCGGGCGGGCCCGTCCCCTGTGTGAGTGAGGCTGCCCTAACACCAGGCCAGCTCCCAGGCCTGCTGCACACTCGGGGGCGAGTCCAGCTCTCTACACGGAGCTGAGGCCGGACACAGCCCGGGCGCCTGCTCACTGGTCGAAGATGGAGCGCTGCAGCTCCTGGTCTATCACGTCCTCCTCATCCGCATCGTAACCCCCGAAGGTGTCGTAGAACTGGTCCCGGCCCTGGAGGTGCTCGATGAAGCTGGCGCTGCGGTGATTGGGGTCTTCCCAGGGCATCGAGGCGCATACGGGACACAGCACAGACTTGGTGTCCATGCCATGGGATAACTTGCAGTGTTCCACAAGTCCTTCTTGATCAAAATTCTTCTCAGGACAGTAAGGACAAGGGAAAGTACACCACTTGGCTGACGAGACACGTCCTTGGTGGTGGTCTTCACACCTTCCATGATGTAATTCTGGTATTTGGAACAGGTAGCCACATGTGCCCGAATCTTGGATAGGAGGAAATTTTTACGGCACCTGTGGCAGGAAGTTTCTGTGCTCTCAATCTGCTGCTCGAGACAGCTATTTGTCTTTAAATAATTGCAGCCCCAGTCAATGCCTTCACTGAAACCTCATCAGAGACTCTGATCCAGAATGTCCCAGTTTCCCCACCCCAAGCTGTACCTGAATTCCTTGATCATCAGATACTTTGAGAAGCAATGCTTACTGTTTAGATGCACTACATTTTAGGGTACTTTTTTATATAGTAATACATAACTAATACAAAGACATTGAAGGAAAAAAGAAGTTATCGGAGAGAGAGAAAGGAAACAGCAGAAAGAGAAGGGTTGAAACAGCCACGAGAGGAAAGTTTTTAAGAGGAATTATGTCAAATGCTATAGGTAAGCACTTTTTGACTCTATTTTTTCAAAGCAATGGCACCCAAGTCGTTGTATTCTTCACTACAACATACAGAACAAGGCAAGCTTCACTTAAGAATGTCCCTGATAAAGTAGTGTAAACTATTAATTTTATTAAAATTTGGCCCTTAAATACATCTTTGTAGCATTCTGTGTAACAAAAATCAGAATTATTTATAGTCATTATTTTTGATGCACATGTAAATATAATGGCAATCTCAAAGAAAAGCATTTGTGAAATTGGGTTGGAAGCTGAATTAGTTGCTTTTCTTATAGAGCAGAATTTTTACTTGACAGAGTAATGAATGAGCTATGATTATTTAGACTTGGGTATTTGGCAAATGGTTTCTTGAAAAACAAATGGATGAGACTATCATTTCAAGAAAAACTTTTGATATCATTTGTTGCCAATGGTAAATTTTAATCTTTCAAGCAAAATTCAGAATTTTGAAAAACTTGGTCATTATGGACTTGACAGCTTCATAATATCTAAAAACTTTTGTGATGATGAGGGTGGTGATATCAACAGATGTGATTTTTTGAAAGAATCATTTTATAATAAACATTTGGTAAATGTATATAACTCATTGAACTGATATTTTTCAAAAGGTCAAAGCATGAATTAACAGAATGAGATGTGTAGAAGATCCATTCAAAGTACAGAATGGGTCATTTTAATGTAACAGAGTATGATGATTTATTGATGTAGCTACAGATTCCTCATCTCATAAAGAATTTGTATTACCTGCTAGAAAGCAGATATTCCCTACAGAGAGCTGTTTTTTTTTTTCTTTCATTTTTGTTTTATAGAAAGACCCCAATTTCTGAAGAATATTTAGGGCAAATAAGAGAGTTGAATTCCTTTGAGGGAAGTGAACAAGGAAAGAGGACTTCCCCAAGACTGACTGGAGGTTTATGAGCTTCAGAACTAATGGTGATCCACACTCCATGCCCTGGCAATACCTTTAGGACCTGGCAAGACATCAAGTAGATTTACTGTGTGGAGCTCCTAGAGACACTGGGCAGGGAAATGGGACTCCAAGCTTTGACAGAGATTTCAGTGCTCAGGTTTGACATGGAATGGGCAGAGCCATCTGTCTTCAGGAGCCAAGTGGCTTTGAAAAATAAGATATTAAAGGGGAATACAATACAGCTGAGAGAATGTTTGTGAACTCTAAAGGACCTAGGTTGAATGTCTTCCTGGTCTGTGGAATGGAAACTTGGAATTAATTTGATTTTGAAGAAATAATGGGGTTTGACATTTCTTGCACACCTGTTTGTAGTTGAAGATACAGTATATACTCACTATGTATGTGTGCACACTCAGTGCAACTCTTCAACCCTATAGACTATAGCCCACCAGGCTCCTCTGTCCATGGGGTTATCTTGGCAAGAATACTAGAGTGGATTTTCATTTCCTCCTCCAGGGGATCTTCCCAACCCAGGGATTGAACCCAGGTCCCCTGCATCTCTTGCTTTGGCAGGTGGATTCTTTACTTTTGAGTCATCTGGGAAGCACCTCATATACTCACTATATCAGTTAGAATTCTGCAATGAACTTGTGTATGTGTGTTCACGTACACATACATGTGTATTTTTTTAATTTTAAATTTATTTAATTGGAGGCTAATTACTTTACAATATTGCATTGGTTTTGCCATACGTCAACATGAATCCGCCATGGGTATACACATGTTCCCCATCCTGAACCCCCCTCCCTCCTCCCTCCCCATACCATCCCTCTGGGTCATCCCAGTGCACCAGCCCCAAGCATCCAGTATCATGCATTGAACCTGAACTGGCAATTTGTTTCTTATATGATATTATACATGTTTCAATGCCATTCTCCCAAATCATCCCACCCTCTCCCTCTCCCACAGAGTCCAAAAGACTGTTCCATATATCTGTATCTCTTTTGCTCTCTTATATACAGGGTTATCGTTACCATCTTTCTAAATTCCATATATATGCGTTAGTATAGTGTATTGGTGTTTTTCTTTCTGGCTTACTTCACTCTGTATACTAAGCTCCAGTTTCATCCACCTCATTAGAACTGATTCAAATGGATTCTTTTTAATGGCTGAGTAATACTCCATTGTGTATATGTACCACAGCTTTCTTATCCATTCATCAGCTGATGGGCATCCAGGTTGCTTCCATGTCCTGGCTATTATAAACAGTACTGCAGTGAACATTGGGGTATATGTGTCTCTTTCAGTTCTGGTTTCCTCAGTGTGTATGCCCAGCAGTGGGATTGCTGGGTCATAATGCAGTTCTATTTGCAGTTTTTTAAGGAATCTCCACACTGTTCTCCATAGTGGCTGTACTAGTGTATTTGTTTATTATTAGGGGTTAACTCATATAATTTTGGGAGCTAGCAAGTCTAAAATTTGTAGGGCAGGCTGGCAGCTGGAAACTCAGGCAAATGTCCATGTTGCAATCTTGTTACTATCTCGAGGCGGGATTCCTTCTTTTCTAGGAAACTTTAGTTTTATTTCATATATCTTTTATCTTGACAATTACCTGTATATTTGCTTTTGTCATCATAGACAAAATAAAAAGGATATCAGAATGTCCATAAGGAAAAAGTAGAGAGAATAAAAATATCAAAAACGTTTCTAGTGTCAATTACAGTTCTAGTGTAAATTAAAATACATAAAAACATTAATTCTGGGAAATAAGCATCCACAAACATACTTTTATGTTTCTGGTTTTATAGAAATCTGTGTGACTGTTTCATGTGCTATACATCTGACTCATTCACATTCTTCTGTTTCCCTAATATTTTGAGGAAATACTAAAAATAGTTGATATTTGAAAAGTCTTCCATCAAACAGAAAGAAATCATATATGAGAAAATATATATATTTAGAATGAAGTTGGAAATGAAAATTGTTGAATTAGTTAGAATTACAAAGGGTTATAGAGTGTTTTGGTGCTTTCTTTCTACAGCCATCCCAAGGTCCTTTTGGTTTTCATAATAAGACGAAAATAAAAGTTTAATCAATAGAAATGAGCTTGGTTCCAAGATAAGAGTTAACCTTGGATTTGAATGATCCTATTGATTTGGCTCTATGAACCTGAGGAAAGATTGCATTTAAAGATTGGGCTGTACTTTAGTTTAAAATAAGTGCTTCTAAGATGTTGGCAAATACACTGCAATTGCCAATAAACTTGGCTGAGATAGGTTCAAACAATAGCTCAGTTCATACAGAGATAATAACTGAGATAAATATAGTCACAAATTGTTCATTTACAAAACAACTTTCTACACTATAATTATCAAAATAAAAATCACCAGTAATGAGAAGTGAAGCTAACCAAGACACCTGAGGGGTACTCATGACCTTCAGTGTGGAAAAGTGGAGCAGAGTTTTAATTTTTTTTCCCCCTTAGGAACTATGTCCTGCTTTCCATCTTTCCTTATTTTCTTCTTTTGTAATCTACAACATCAACTTCACCTATAGGGAAGTCACATTTTAAGTAAGTTAAAAAGCACTTGTCAAAGAAGTTCTGGCTCTGAAATCTTATATAATGACAATTATCTAGTCACTGTGGGAGCTGGAGGGGAAGGAGGCAGTTGCAATCTCATGGTTGTTCCTCCATCTTCCTCCCCCTTCCCCACTGGTTCAGCTAGCTGAAACATCAGCTTATTTCTTTAGCAGAGGGATACGAGAATTACTATCAGTGATAACACAAGTTTGTCTTAAATGTTTCATTTAAGCTAAGTTAGTGTTTTTATTTTAATTTGGCTTATAATAAAAAAAGATAAATAAAGATTTTATTTTATTTGTTTCCTTTTGGAGATTAAAGATGCCAGATTAAATAAGGTATGGCCCCTATTGTTAATAATGGTGGATATAGACATGAAGTAGTTATGATACACCGTTGTAAATTCTGTAACAGAAGTCTGCAATGTGTTCTGAAACCAAAGTGCCAAGAACAATGAGCTGTATCTTGGGGTGACAAGAAATGTAATGTGATGTAAGGGTAGGTTTTATAATATTTTGGAAATGTGTTGACATAGTAAAAATTAAGAAAAAAAGGCCTCTTTCAAAAATTGGAAGTGAAAATACAAGAATAGTGAGGAAACAGATGCCATTGGCTTAATACCAGCAGGCCTTAGGGAGAAATAACAAGGGGACAGGTAGCTCCCTGTATTATTATAGTATGCAAATAGGAGGAGGCAGGGGTCTAATGAAATCCCTGGGTGAGTGAGTGGTCAAGAGAGGAAACAAAGGGAAGAGGAGGAGGTTTTTTTTTTTTTTTTTTGTATAAATATATATATTGAAGCTTGTATGCCTGAGAACTTTTTGAGTACTATACAAACCTACAGTAGCCTCACTCACTGACTCTGATGAAATCAGTGTAGATGACATATCACAGAATGGTCACATAATCTTACCACTCTTGTCCTCCCAGTTAGACTCACTGAATAGAAGAAACTTCTGACTGGGAAAAAAAGCAAAAGCAAAAGTCAGGAAGTCAACAGAGAAGAGTGGGAAAAGTTCTCAAGAAAAGTGCTCTTTCCCAGGCATGGAAGCAATGGAAAATTTATTCCAGGAAAAGCAAAATGTATGTGCAAAGGCTCAAGAGCATAGAAAAATTATGGTGAGTTTGATGAACAGGAAGTTGATTGGAGGAGCTAGTGACAGCTGTCACCTTTAGAATCATTGGTGAGGTCACAGGGCACAAGTCTTCTTCAACTTGAGGAACTTGGGTCAAGAGTATGCTATAAATTTCAGGAATTCAAAGCAGCAGAGTGAAAGGTCTCTGATAATGGATGAAATTTTATATAGGTAGGAGTTCTGTTTAAATGTCCCAGCTTAGGTTAGGGGATTGGTTTCACCTCTCTACGTGTCCAAATTTTCCTGTACTAGCACCCCTTTTTCTCTTCAGCATTAGAAGTCAAGGGACCTTAAATGTCAAAACAGCACTAAATGATGAAGAAAAAAAATGCATCACTGCTTAAATTTAAAAGAACTCTGGGTTGGAGTTACCATGATTTATATAGCAGCACATCTCTAATGAGAAGTTTATATTAGCCTTTCTATTATTTCCTTGTATTTATTTCTC
>SJYV01045744.1:0-17421 GCA_006410875.1 Neotragus pygmaeus | reverse complement strand
CTGTAACTAAGACCCAGGTCTCCCAACTCCAAGGAAATATTCCTCTTGCTATGTGAGCATCAGGTTCTTGCTCTTAGCTTGGTTCAAAGGTTTTTCCCCTCCACTCTGGTCCGATAGCGAATATAAAGCAGGATTATTACTTATGCTATGGAATTATGCTATACGCCATCTTGGGCTTCCCTGGCTCAGACAATAAGAATCTGCCTACAATGCTGGAGATCCTGGTTCGATCCCTGGGTTGGGAAGATTCCCTGGAGGAGGGCATGGCAACCCACTCCAGTATTCTTGCCTGGAGAATCTTCATGGACAGAGGAGCCTGATGGGCTACAGTCCATGGTGTGGCAAAGAGTCAGACACAGCTGAGCGACTAAGCACAGCACATACACTGTATCTTAACTCCATGGAGAGGGACCCCCTTCACTGAAGAATAAAAGATATTCTGGTCATATATTATTATTTTTCAATGGAAACTACTGAGAACGCAAAAGGATCTATTACTAATACTATTGACAGATATTATTCATTTTGCTTTTTAAAAGGTATACATCACAACAGATTCTATAATGTAACAAAACATAAGAAACAGACAGGAGCACTGGGATGCTCTCTTTTGCCTTGAAGTTTGGGGCTCTAATTGCCACATGGGATCAAAATATCCTTAGAATTTACAGAGCTCTCGACGTTTAGAAAGTAATTTCCAGTTGTTGCTATGTACTATGACAACAGTGGAAAGGAATCAGCTTTCCTTTTCAGAAGAAAGCATAGTCAATAATCAAATGCTTGTCTGCATCCACCAAGCAAGTCAGCAGCACTAGATTTTCAATTATCTTTAGGTCTCTGCTGTCAATTAGAAAAGATTACATGCAAGGACATACTGAGATCCACCTTCATAAAGCCTGGTGACCTAGGAATCTTAAAGATAAGCAAAATGGAGAAGAAATTAGCAAATGGACTTTGAGGGTTGAAACAGAAATAAAAATACTTCTACCCAAGGCCAAGTAGTTTTATCCTTAAAATAACTTAAAAAAAAAATCAGTCATAATGCACTTGAAAAACTCTACTTTGATGCTGTCACAAGTCACACTAAAGTCTGAATCTGCTAGCACCGGTGCCCTGAGAAACTCATTTATACTTCTTTCCAGGCAGATTACATGTACTAGCCTTTGAGAAGTAAACAACCCCGTATAGCTGAAAGTCTAATTATTAGTTCAGGGCCAACTGCTGCAAATTTTTCAAACCTCCTATACTTTGTCCTGCTATAAAAAGGAAAATAATTTTTATTGCCCAGAGAATGGGATTGTCTTCTAACTTATTCAACTCTAGAAGTGGTCAGCAAATTCTAATTCTGGTTTGAGGGCTATTTCACAATGCCATTCTTAGTGTTCTTTCCATTTAATTGGCACATAGTTCCCTGTTTGGAACAGGATATTACTCACTTGAATTCTTTCCATAGGGGGAAAAACAACTTTCCAGGCTCATTTCCCTGAGAATTGCTTAGATCAAGACCAAGTTGGTTGAAATAAATCGTTGATAAGATTGTGAGAATACTAAGATCTTTACTCTGAAATGCTTGGCAGAAAAACACTAATAAGAAAGTCCAAAATTTCAAAGTCAGAGCGTTCAAAAGAGCAACCCCATGTGTATTTGATTGTGCATTTAAAAGCTAATGTTTGTTAGATGCTAGATGACTCTGGGGCATTGGGGAAGATGTTACTGAACAATACAGACCCCTGTTCTGATTTGCATGCCTTGTGAGTTTTGAGATGCATTTGATGAGAGAATTTTCAAAGGTCTGAGCAACAACGGCAGTTCCCTCTGTGAGCCAAAGAGCTCCGAGCAACCTCTCCTTGACAAGCAGAGTGAGTGACTAAAGGGTTGTTTCTGCTAATGAAATGTAACATGAGAACATCTTTCACTGCTGTCATGTTGTGTCAAACAACAAGGCTTGGCACCAAAAGTAATCCTGAAAACATCAGACTAAAATGTTCCTTGTAAATAGAGGGGAGCTTTAAATCAGTGAGGACTAACTATAGAAATGGGAATAAAATATTTATGTGGGCTACATCAAAAGGGCCAAAAGAGCGGTCCATATGTTGGCGATATCCTCTGCAGTTACTGAGTCAGGGAAAGTGACTGTGGTGCTTCGTTGGTTCAGCAGTAATAAGTCAGTCAATCTCGGGACGTCTACTGTTTTGTGCATCACACTTTTTCTGGGAGATGATACAGGTTCTGCTTTGTAGATTGGCCCTATTTCTGGCTCTCTACCACAGTTTCATCTTTCTTGTTTACTTTTAACTTTTCTTTTTGTATTACATGCATCTATGATGACAGTCCCTTTTTTGGGACAAGGTAGAGAATAAATGAACATTTTGCACTGAGGTACATGGTGCCTTTCTTTCCTCTCTATGCTTATGTTATCTCTGGAGGAGAAGGGACTTAGTTGCAAATTTATGCTAGGGTGTTAGGAAAAAATGTTTAATTCTTCTTAGGAGAATCTTTAATTTTTACATTTCTTTAGAGTGAGGACAATATTTAAAACTAAAGAAATACTATCTAATGTGAGACAGAAAAGGGAAAAACTAAATGTGTCCACTTCAGTGGACATGTAGGTTGCTTTCAGGGCCTGGAAGAATGGATAAAGAAGATATGGTACATACGTACAATGGACTACTAGTCAGTCATAAAAAGAATGAAATAATGCCATTTGCAGCAACATGGATGGACTGAGAGACTGCCACGCTGATGAAGTAAGTCAGACAAGGATATATCATATGATATTGCTATATGTGGATTCTTAAAAAAAAAATGGAACAAATGAACCTATTTACAAAAAAGAAACAGTCACAGGCGCAGAAAACAAACTTACAGTTATCAAGAGGGAAAGGGGGGAGGGATAAATTGGGAGATTGGGATTGATATATACACACTCCTGTATAAAAAATAGATAATTAATAAGAACCTACTGTACAGCACAGAGAATGCTAATCAATACTCTATAATGACCTATATGGGAAAAGAATCTATAATAGAGTGGATATACGTATAATTGATTGTAGAAATTTAACACAACAGTATATAAATCAGCTATACTCCAATAAAATTAATTCCCCAAGTTAAAAAACATCACTTCACAAAGTGGTACAAACCTTACCCAGGATAAGAGTCTGACTTTTTTTTTTAAAGTTCTACTTCTGTCTAGGAAACTTAAAAGGACCTGAGACCCTCTCACATAGTATTGAACTCCCTCAGTCTTTTTTTTTAAATGCCAGGTGGCATGATGGATCTCAGTTCCCTGATCAGGGACGGAACCCAGGCCCCCTGCGTTGAGAGCACCGAGTCATAACCAACGGACCACCAGGGAAGTCCCTCCCTCAGTCTAATACTCTCTCCTCCTTTGCTGGGTTTAACATGCTTTATTTCTCTTTCTTTCTCTCAACATTGATGATCCATAATAATCACTACACATTGTTAGCTATTTTACTTCAAATTCTTTATAATTCCATGTAAGTTTATTGATTCTTACTTCTTCAAATCAGATTCATTTTCAGTCCATTTAGGGGACTCAATCCCTACCATTCCATCCCAAGAAGAAAATGAACTAGTGGTTTGATAAATTCAATAGTTATTTGTTAGTTAATACACTGGAACTTAACAATTATCATTGTCTACTCCTCCATTCTTGAAACCCTCTCCATCTCTGCCTTCTCTGATGCTAACTGGTTTTCCTTCTACCTCTCTCCTTTCCAACTAGGCTTTGGACATGGAGTGTGTGTGTGTGTGTGTGTGTGTGTGTGTGTGTGTGTGTGTGTATGAAATCTTTCCCCCTTTTCTGATTTGTCACTGCTAAAGTTCCTCAAGAATCAATCCTCAGTGCCATACTACTCTCATACACTGCATTCTCTTTCATCCACATCTCTCATTACCGTTTACCATTTAAATTCTCATTATTTTCAAATGAATACCAACCTCTTCTCTGAGCTCCAAGCCTGCCTAACCATGTCTCAAAGTCACCTCATATGTAACCTGAATAAAAATGAAGTTATGATGATCCCACTCTGCAAATGCAGCCACCATTCTCTATCTTAGTGGATGCCTTCCCTCTGATTTCCAGACTGAACACTCCTGCATCTTTGGCCTTTGTGCCCTTCATCACCAATATCTATTTCCTTAAGAAAACTTATTGGCTTTGCCATCTAACTAGCTCCAAATGCTTTTCTCTATTCACACTGTTGTCATTCTATCCTATCTGCTATCAGCTTTTATCTGGAAAATATGCTGACTGTTTTTGCTTTCACATTTTCACTCCTCCAAACAGAGGAAAGACTGCATAATTATAAGGCCAGAGCGCATAATTATAAACCAATTCATCACACTTGCTAGCCTACAAGCCTGAAGTGCTTTCTTTAAATCCTTAAATCCTTCTCTATCTTGCATATTCAAGTCCCAGGCATATTGGTTTAGTTCCTTGAATATGTAATGTCATCTCCTAACTTGGGGACTTTGTACATGCTGTTTGTCTGTCTAGAATACTATCAACACTTCCTTGCCCAACTAATACCAGCTAATTCTTCCCTAGCCAGTACCAGCTAATTCTTCAAGATTCAGCTCAAATCTAGTTAAAACGTCACTTCCTCAGAGAAATCTTCCCAGAATAATTAATGTGTCTCTCTCTCCTCCACTGGACCATAGGTACCATGAAGGCAAGAAGCATGGCTATCTTATTCACTGCTTTATGTGTAACCTTTTGCAGGCACACAGAAAATATTTGTTAAATAAGTGAATGCATATGACAAATGGAATGAACACGAATAATGCTGCTGTTACATAATGGCCTGCTAGGCAATTATAGAATGTTTTAAAATCAATCAACCTATCTATGTTTCTACCAGCTCATTGGAAAAGATCCTGATGTTGGGAAAGACTGAAGGCAAAAGGAGAAGAAGGTGGCAGAGGATGAGACGGTTAGATAGCATCACTGACATGAGTTTGAACAAACTCCTGGGAGACAGTGAAGGACAGGGATGCCTGGCATGCTGCAGTCCATGGAGTCACAAAGAGTTGGACATGACATAGCTACTGAACAACAACATCTATCTACTTAACCTACATACCTATCTACCAAGCAATGCAGAGTTAATATACATGACCACACTCAAAGATTTACAGAGATTTTGTCATAAGAAACAGTTCCTCCATATGAAAAACAATACCAATAATCATCAACTGAGATCATAAGTAAATGCACTCATGAATCTATACTCACATAACTATCAGAGCTTCTCAACTAAAGGGCTTAGATATGAATCCCTTCAGAGCATCAGGATAGAGTTAGAGCAGGTGAGTCAGCTGGCTTAAGACGCTATACTCATTTTCCATGAGTGTCATGACATATAATAATTTGGAAAGCACTGCTAGATGGGACCAGTTTGAGAGTATTTTTTGTTGTTCGGTTGGTGCTTTTTTAACTTTTTTTAAGGCAGTGATTGAGATCGTATTTTCAAAAGCACAGTGAATTGAATCAACAAGGGTATAAATTGAATCAGTCCATAATATTAGGATCCATTCACTGTGTTATCAGGTCACCACAAAATTATGTTTAAGAACTATATATAATCATATTATAAATGCTTATAATATGATAAGTATTAAATCAAAAAAGCAGAATATAAAATTGTAAATGACCCTAAGTACAATTTTAAACACAAAGATAGTTAATAGAAGCTATACTTGATTTGTTTAGACTGTGATTTTTACTTTTGAATCTATATCACTATGTTCTTTTAGCATGAAAATGTAACATAGTTTAATTAAAAATAGACATCATTATAAATAAAATACTGCCTTTAATTTGCTATTTTGTTTTTCTGCTCTGTATAACCCTAAACATGGAAGATAGCTGTGGTATACATAAATCCCTCATTGAAGAGCAGTTTTTATACCAAAAATTCTTATGATAATTACAATTACATATATTTCAACTTAATTGCTTAATATATATAAATATTTCCTTCAGACAAAGAGATATTTTGCCTATAACTACAGAGTACAAATTCAACAATAAGAAATGATAGCTAACTTGAAAATATTTCATTTAAGAAGTAGTCTATATTCATATATCAGAAATACTTAGAATGAAATAGAATATGTGCTTTTTCCTATTTGATTTTCTGCATGGTTATTTTTTAATAAGACAGGATATAAATATGGAGATCAGTCTCTCTATCCAAACAGGGCTTTATCACAAGAAGTATCATAACCTAGAAATAAATATTGAAAATAATTATTGAATTACACATCAGTCTCCCCACTAAACTGCAAGACCCTTACTATTAGAAAATATGTTTTCTATTTTGTATGCACACTGTAAAGTACGATCCTTAACTTATCATAAGCATATTTCTAAATGTTTATTAAATGAATAAAAACATAGTCTTTAAGGAAAATAATGTAATTAAAATTCCTTTCCTCTAATGAAAATACCTTTCATCATACATGCTACTTTCTGCTCTAAATAAGATTTAATGAGCTTTACCTTCAATCTGAGGTTGTCTCATCTAATGTCTTTTTCATTATAACTTCATATTTTAAAAAGGAGAAGCCCTCAGTGGATAATTAACAGCAATTAAGATAAGCTTAAACATGCCATAAAGGTAAAGTTTCTGTCATGGATAATTTTCTTTCTAGGAAATATATCTCAGGGCCCATATTCTGCAGTAGAATAGTTTTGTTTTGTTTCAAGAAGAGTTTTGAGAAACATTTCCCTGGGATATTTCTTTCAAGTCAAACTTTCTGGACCAGCCATTCAAACTGAACACTTGGTATGGTTTCTCTGAAAAATATGGTCTGTTTTCTGCCACTGAATCCTGACTGTGCTAACAGCTAAAGTTTCTACAACTGAGTTTTAAAATGACTCAATTGAATCCATCTTTACTATCAGTCCTACTTTTTCTCTTTTTACCCAAATACGCATAGTCAATGAGACAATGCCAATAATAATTTCACATGAATAAATAACACGATCATTTTAGTTGGGTTTTATAAAATACTAATCTTATCTTTAGTGGATTTTGCACAGTCAAGGGGACCTTGAAAGAATAAAGCTTACACTGGGTAGCCAAATCATCATCTCAGTTTTAAATGGTGCAGAATTTGTGATCTATATAGAAACCCAGAGGCATTAACAAAATTACTCAGGGAATTTAGATCAATTGGAGCCTGTTGCTATCCCCTGCAGTCCTGGCAAACCTCATAAGTTCCTTAAATACAAAGTGAAGGCACAATGTACTGAAGGGAAAGAAATCCAATAGGAAGAGAAAACAGTGCTGTCTCAAATAGATGTTTAAACATGTTAGTTCAACTTAAAAATCCTCCCTGGGGAATAATTTAACAGTTTCTCTACTCTGAGCGATAAGACACCTAATTAAAAAGACGCTTTCAACTTCAGAAATCTTTAGATGTTGATTATTTATTAGAAAGCTATAAAATGCTAACCATGTAAAAAGCATTACAACACCTCCTCCAGTAATTATAGTTATTTCGAAGAATAAAATGCACATTATTCATCTCTCTAGAATTTAGATCAATGGGCTTAGACTTTCATTTTTCATCAAATCAATGNGTTGATTATTTATTAGAAAGCTATAAAATGCTAACCATGTAAAAAGCATTACAACACCTCCTCCAGTAATTATAGTTATTTCGAAGAATAAAATGCACATTATTCATCTCTCTAGAATTTAGATCAATGGGCTTAGACTTTCATTTTTCATCTAATCAATGTTAAGGTATGTGGGTTATGTTTTAATTTGGATTTAGTATTAACTGAATAGAAAAATTCAAACTAATTTATCCTAGCTGATTTATATGCAGGTATAAATATAATGATTAATTTATACTTCAAAGAACAACATTTAAATGTAGGTCATCATTTTATGGTCCTTTTTGGTTCTTTAATAATAATTGAACTTTCTTTTAACTAAATGTTTATATTTTATTAAAATGATACTTACAGATAATTTCCAGGCTAGGTGTAATTTTACAATACGCTACTAAATTGAGATAAGTTTGCCTACATAAGATTAAAGAGTACTGTCTCAGATACGACTTGTTCTGTATAATAGATCTGCAATAAATTGTCTGAAAATCAAACCATCTAGCCAAATACATTAGAGTAAATTTCCAGTGATTACTTCTACAAATAATACCGTCTACTTGTAGAGCCATTTGTAATTTACCAAGTCTTGTTATATATTCCCATTAATTAAATCACTAAATAACACCATAGAGATAAGATAATGAGACTGAGAGACAGATGTTAAGACAGGACCAGAATTAGTTGGTTGGCAATAACAGAGCCAGGAGTAGAACCTGAGGCTTCTAGTTCTCATTCAGAGTCATGTTTCTTTTTAATTGATGGATTCTCTTCCAGGGAGAAGACCTGTTGCTACACCTATCTTCTAATTGTCTGAATCTGAATCTCAATAGATTTGCTTTCCTGCCTACCTTTAGTTAAAGCATGTGCAAGTGAACCCATAAATGCCCAGAATTAATGAGACATATACATAATTTAACCTTTGTAAGGCCAGCAGTACACTGAGAAGGATATAACTAATTCATAATTGCTTTCCCACCAGTAATCAGTTTTAAGCCAGTCAGTGACTGACCTTGACTTTGGGTAGAATAAATAGCAAAAACATTCATTAGAGAATCTGTCTAAAATGTAACAGAGAAACAGAAGTAGACCAAAGATATATTTCAGTTTTAAAGACCTTCAACTTTTTCCATTAACTCTACAAATATTTAGATAGTTGCTCAAGTACTATTTTAGACAAACTTTAAATACTATCACTAATTGTACACATAAAATGTATATAAAATGAAATGTGTGAGTATATATACACAAATATAAATATATATAAAATGATCCATACTAACCTTATTTAAAGATCTAAACTCAAGAAAAACATTTCTGATATAAATTATAAATCTGAGCGTTCAGATAGCGAGAAAATGTTCCTTTAGGGATAAAGTCTAATGATAACCAAGTTTTATAACTTTAAAACTGATAAGGAACATTAAATGACTCTCCTCCGCCATCTCAGGATGATTAATGCAAATATCGGAAACTGAAGTCTAACTTTAGCATTCATATATATTTTAACCTAAAGTAGAAAACCAGAAAATTCATACCTATCAGTCACAGTATAGGAAACACTGATGACCATGTGGAGCTCGTTTAGTGTTAACACCGGCTTAGTGTACTTTCCTCAGGAAATCTTAGCAGGGCACTGCTGGGACGGGACTACAGGATGTTAAGTCTGCTGCTGCTGCTGCTAAGTCGCTTCAGTCGTGTCCGACTCTGTGTGACCCCATAGACGGCAGCCCANGTATTGATTTTTCCAGTCCACAGACATGGTATATTTCTCCATCTATCTGTTTCATCTTTAATTTCTCTCATCCGTGTTTTATAGTTTTCTATATATAGGTCTTTGTTTCTTTAGGTAAGTTTATCGCTAAGCATTTTATTCTTTTCATTGCAATGGTGAATGGGATTGTTTCCTTAATTTCTCTTTCTGCTTTCTCATTGTTAGTGTATAGGAATGCAGGCAGTTTCTGGGTATTAATTTTATATCCTGCAATTTTACTATATTCATGATTAGCTCTAGCAATTGTCTGGTGGTATTTTTAGGGGTTTTTTGTTATTGTTGCTCTGGTTCTGTGAAAAATACCATTGATAGCTTGATAGGGATTGCATGGAATCTATAGATTGCTTTAGGTGGTATACTCATTTTCACTCTATTGATTCTTCCAATCTACGATCATGGTATACTTCTCCATCTATTTGTGTCACTTTGATCTCTTCCATCAGTGTTTCATGAAAGTGAAAGTTGCTCAGTTATGGCTGACTTTTTTGAGACTCGATGGACTATGTTCCATGGAATTCTCCAGGCTGGAATACTGGAGTGTGTAGCCTTTCCCTTATCCAGGGGATCTTCCCAACCCAGGGACTGAACCCAGGTCTCCCACGTTGCAGGTGGATTCTTTATCAGGTGAGCCACAAGGGAAGCCCAAGAATACTGGAGTGGGTAGCCTGTCCCTTCTCCAGGGGATCTTCCCAACCCAGGAANGGTGTGGTCTGTGAGGGGGTGATGGTTTGCAAGGATTGGTAGCTTCTCTATTTTTTATTTTTTATTTTTTTAAGGGAGAAAGGAAGTGTTTGACTTTCTATTTGCCTAAATTCTTCATCGTTGGACTGCTGTGGTTGGCTGCTGTTACCCTCGGAATATGGCAGACGTGAGTAACTTTCTTCTGCATGAAACCGCAGTCTTGGTGAGCATTGAACAAGGTGGGCAGACTTAGAGTTGACTGTGTTCTGTGAACTCATCCAGAAGGGAATCTGTCACCCAGGGTCTCAAGGCTTGCTCATGTGACTTGAGCTGAGGGTTCAGTCTTGCTTGAACAGTGTGTAGAGATATGCACGATTCTTCTAGTCTCGGGTGGAAAAGGAAGAAGACCACGTCATTTGAGATCTCTCTTTCCGAGAGGCAGAGGCTTTGTTTGTAGGGATGATGCTCCATTTGGCTCCTGGCTTCCCACTGTCCCCAGATGTTTTGATTCTCTCCTTTGGTTTGTGTCTGTAAACCTTCCCGTCCTTACACCAGCTCCCAGAGTTGATCTTTAATATTTCTGTCCGTCAGTAAAAAGGCACTGCGCAGAAGCCTAACGTAGTAACAGCCTGATTCGCCCAAACAGAATTTTCTGCAGAAACTAGTTCCATCTCAGGGATATGATTTTGGAAGCTGGCACATCTCATTTCTTGGTACAGTAATGGTAGGACTTAGCTCACATCCACTTCTCTCCCTGCCCACCTGTCATCTCAGTGACCAGGGTCACTTAGAAATGAATTTCATGGAAGTTTATATTTACCTTTCTTGCTGTCTTTCCCTGGAGGAGGGCATGGCCACCCACTCCAGTATTCTTGCCTGGAAGATCCCACGGACAGAGGAGCCTGGCGGGCTGCGGTCCATGGGGTCGCAGAGAGTCGGGACTGAGCGGCTGCGCACATTGCTATCTTCGGGTGCACATCTGTGTCCTGGTGCCATACATGCCTTAGAGAGGGTGCCTGGAAAATCCGTCTCAAAGTCGAAATAGCATAGAGATTCTCTTAATGAAAAATACTGTACTTTACAATACTGAGGACTGTGGGCCGTTCCTGTTGTATGCCTGTTCAGTAGGTAATTCAAGATTTCTCATAAACCAAGGTTTACTTTTCAAAAGTCTTTTACGGTTGGTCAGTGAGTAGATTATATTAGTAAATTTTTTCAAAAGCCAAGTGAGAGAAAGTATAAAATAAACTGGTTATTAATCTATGGCTTTTTTTTTATTGTTGTTGTAACATCGTATCTTTAGAGTCAATGAATTACATGATCCAATGTACCAGTATCGAGTTGACACAGGAAATTTTCAGGTAAGGATTGTTAGTGAAACCTGCAGATTTTTTTTTTTAACTGCTGTTTTAAAAATGACTCAATTTTCTAACTTAAATTATGCCGTTGACACAGCTGGCTAGCTAACTGGTTATTTGACAAGGGCCATAGAAAGGTCATGGGTGGAAAATTGGGGGAAATGTGTTTGAATAGTAGGAAAAAGAAACCCTGTGTTGTCACTCCCCGTCCTTGGTTTGTGGTTGAAGCGCCAGGGCACAGAGGTGCCGTTTTCTAGGAACATTGTGGAACAATTAAGGACCATTTTGTCCATTTAGTTCTCTGGAGCGGAGTGGGGCTGGCTTTGTGGGCCTGCGAGCCCTGCAGCCCCAGGGCCTGGCGCTCCGGGTCTCGCTGCGCTGTCTCGGTCCTGAAGCTTTTCACACCTTGGGAAGGCGGATCNTCTCTGGAGCGGAGTGGGGCTGGCTTTGTGGGCCTGCGAGCCCTGCAGCCCCAGGGCCTGGCGCTCCGGGTCTCGCTGCGCTGTCTCGGTCCTGAAGCTTTTCACACCTTGGGAAGGTAGATCCCAGCATCTTTACTTAACGCGAGTGACAGCCAGCCCTGAGTGTGGCTCCTCTCGAGGCCCAGGATGTGTCGGTGCCTCGTGGGCAGCCCGTCCTGGTGCAGCTTCCGCGGAGCCCAGGCGTGGAGGTGCTGGGGGCTGAGGGGCACCCGGACCCCTGCCAGGGGGTCTGGGAGTCCTGTCCCCAGGCAGGGCGAGCCCCAGAGCCCCAGAGCTGAATCTTGACCCCAGCTGACTTTCCGGCATTTCCCCCTGCAGCTTTGCAGAGGGTGATCAAGTCTGTGGTTCTTTGTGGGAACTGCTGTCTGAAAAGGAGAGGTGTAGTGAATGACGATACTGTGTTGAAAAGCGCTTGAGACAGACGTGTCACAGGGATTGGTGCCAGCGCTGATTCTCAACTGGACCCAGGCAGCGGAGTGCCCGTAGCCTCTCCGCTCCACTGCTTGTGAGTCTGAGGAGTTCTGAAGGTCGTTCAGTGTGTGCCTTACGAACAGCACGTCATAACCTTTGCTCTCAAAGGATATGTGACCTTGTGAGGGAGAGAAGGCGTGGAAAGTAGAGACCAGTGTTGAGCGTGCAGGGGCCCACCAGGCATGTCCTTGTGGACCGCAGGCCCCCGTTACTGGGGGAGGCTGTCTTTATTTGTGTTTTGTCCTCTGTCTTTGAATTAGCCCTGGGATGCTATCGTAGGTTTGCAGGGCGGGGTGCCCCTGGAGCTGCAGAGGAGGGGAAGGTGTCCTGGGCCAGACGGGGGAGACACTGTCCCCGAGCTGTGATGGGGCGGGGCGGACCCCTGGGGAATCTGGATGCCCCAGGAAGGCTCTCGGCTGTGTCTCCTGAGGGGTGAGGCCTCAGGGCGGCCCCTCTGGGGTGGAGACACTAAGGAAGGGGAGGAAGGAGCTGCTTTGACGCCTTGTCAGAGAGGATTCTGCAGCCCTGGTGACAGATGACATTTGACACTGCTGGTTGAGTTTGTACCTCTCAGGCTACTCATTTGAAAAGACCCTGATGCTGGCAAAGAGAAGGCGGGAGGAGAAGGGGACGACAGAGGATGAGGTGGTTGGATGGCATCACTGACTCAAAGGACAGGAGTTTGAGTAAACTCCAGGAGTCGGTGATGGACAGGGAGGCCTGGTGTGCTGCAGTCCATGGGGTTGCAAAGAGTCTGACGCAACTAAGCAACTGAACTGAACTGACGCTAATCTACAGTTAGGGAGTTTCTGTCTGGTACGGTCACTGCTCACTTCTCACAGGAGGACGTGGGGCAGGCAGTCCTGCCCAAGGTCACACACCCGTCCTGCCGAAGGTCACGGGCCGGTCCTGCGCTCCTGCAGGGCTCCCCGGGCCTGCAGGTGAAGCCCACGGTCCTGGGCCTCGGCCGCCGCTCCCTCCTCCCCGCGTGTCATCTGTGCGATGGGCAGTGATGGGATCATCCCTCGAGTCATCGGGAGGATTGAGAGAGAGAAGGCGGGTGAAGCGCTGGGCCGGGCTCCGGCACGGCAGGGTCCCCGCGGCTCTGGTCACTTGTCCCCTCCTCAGCCCGGCAGTCAGGGAGGCCAAGGGCTCAGGAGCCCTCGCAGGAAGGACATACCGAGCAGTCTAGTCCTGTTACTAAAGGAAACCCCTGAAATCACGGGCTTCTAGGGAGATAGCTGAAGGGGCCCAGGATGGAGGCCACGAAACCCTTTTTCTTTACAGACGAGAAAACCGAGCCCAGGCTGAAGCCACAGGTTCCGAGGAGGCAAAGCAGATCCTTTGTCTGCTGACTGTGCGGGGCGGTCCTGGCTCTGAGAAGGAAGCGCTGGGGCGGGAGGAGCGGGGTGGGGGTGTCAGGTGCAGAGGAGGCTTAGAACTCTCGCAGAGGTTCTGCAGGAGGGGCACCACGCACCCAGCCCAGTGGGGCCTGGCCTCCGTCAGCCAGCTTCGCTGTCACAGCTCCTGAGTGCAGACGAGAGTCGTCCTGTGTTCCCTGCCTCAGGGTCGCAGAACCTAGAGTCTTCTAGATGGTCTGGTTCAGGCCCCTCGGTCCTCAGGAAAGAAAACCGAGGTCCAGAGAAGCTGAGATCCGGGCCGGACCCGCGTCGCGATATTCCTGAGCAGGGCAGGGAGCCAGGCCCTCACCCCGGGGAGAGGCAAGCAGGAGCCACCGAGTTTACTGAGCACCTAGTACGTTCCGGGCCCTGGGCCCAGGGCTGCCCATGCGCCAGGGAGGCGTTTGCTCATCTGATGAGCAGGGACCGGGGTGCGCCCCTGGGTGAGCCGGCCGCCCGTGCCGCACGAGGAGAGTCTGCGTGTCCTTGTGCCGCTCGCGGCAGTGACCTTCGACTCTGGGTCCTTTTAGAAAGGCTTGGCTTTCCCGCTTACGGCGACGGAGGCAAAGACCACCCTTGAGACGCCATGGTCGTTAAAGGGCCCGTCTTGTTTCCTGCCAGGGAATGAAGGTTTTCTTCATGGTGGTGGCCGCCGTGTACATCTTGTACCTCTTGTTCTTGATCGTGCGGGCCTGCTCCGAGCTGGGTCACATGCCTTACGTAGGTGAGTGCTGGTCTCCCACCCCTGGTGCGGGGCCACCTGCCAGGTCGGGGAGGTGGGCACCTTCGGGCCGGGGGGATCCTCAGCAGGTTTGCTGGGGTGACTGGGCCACATGGACAGTGCCTCAGGCGAGGGCAGGAGGGAGCCCAGTGGGGGCGGAGGTCAGCTGGGGCCCTGGGGGGCCGTGTGTGTGGCTGTTGGAGCTGCCTGGATCCTTCTGGAACGCACAGAGCGAGGTGGCAGGGGTGGGGGTTTCCTTCTCTTTGAATCGGGAAAAGTCACCTGATCTCATAGGGTCCTACCCCCCAGTCTGTGACAACCAGATAGTAACGTCCACGGGCCCTTCCGGACTCGGGGAGGAGGGGCAGCGTGTCTTCCTGGGCGTCGGGTACCAACGAGTGGAGTCCAGCTGGGAGGGGGTTTTGTTCAGAGAGTTTGGCTTTCTTTTCTTCTTTAAGATCTCTGGGATGAGTGGATTTTAATTCCAGTTTGGTGATTTAAGAAGCGGGTGTGTATTTCTCTTTCAGATCTCAGGTTAAAATTCTTGACTGGGTTGACGTTTGTCGTGCTCGTCATCAGGTAAGAAGACGACTTTATTGCTTGAAAGAAGCAAAATGTGAGTTTTTATTCAACTGTCACGAGTGTCTTTTGTCCCCGTCTGTGGGGTTAGTTTTAGGGTGCTCCTGACCAGGTATCCGCAGGGTCAGAGGCCCCTCCCCCACCAGGCAGGCCCCGGGGAGACAGGATCGCACCCTCTGGCTGCCCTGACGTTTGCGTGGAAGCAGCAGGCGCAGGAGAACACGGGTCAGAGGAGCAGAAGCCAGTGCGCTGCGCTTGGACGGGTCTGCGAGCCGGAGCTGTTTTTGTTTGCGTTCCTCCAGCGGGGGTCCCTGAACCTCACCTGAGGGAGGCGCAGAAGGCCGTGTCTTTGAATGAATCCCAGGTCCTTGCTCCCGAGAGTGAAACCGGGAGAGGAGAAGCAAAACCCTGAGGAAGCGTAGCCTCTGCATTTCGCTCTCCGTTCTCGGTTGTGCAAGCGGCAGAGACATAGGCGTGAGGTCCTTCCCCTGGTGGGGGCTCTTCCGGGCTCCTTGGGGCCAGCTCCCCACCAGTGCTCTGGGGTCTCAGCTGTGTGGGGTGGAGGATCCTGGAGGCCTCCGGGTTCCTTCGCCGCCCTCACCGAGCCATGTGAACTCAGCCCGCATTTCAAAACGAGCTGGGTTTTATTCTGCCTCTGCGTTCACCTGAAGGTACAGGTGCTTGTGGCTGTCGCCCATCTCTCCTCAGCCTTCGTGGGGCCTCACACTCAGCTCACCTCCTTCTACACAAACTACCCCCACCCCGGCCCCGCACATCCTCGCCCTGCCCNTCACCTGAAGGTACAGGTGCGTGTGGCTGTCGCCCATCTCTCCTCAGCCTTCGTGGGGCCTCACACTCAGCTCACCTCCTTCTACACAAACTACCCCCACCCCGGCCCCGCACATCCTCGCCCTGCCCTCCGGCTGCCCCTGCCCACCGCTTGGGAGCCGCGACTCCCTGAAGCGCTTAGGCTTCATGATCTTTCTTCATCTGACTTTCAAGGGGATCGGCCCGTTGGTGCAGCAGAGGTTTATGGAGCGCCTGCCCTGGTGAACAGGCGGGCAGGCTCCTTCCTCCTTGTTGCAGTGTTTATATACCAGTGGAGGAAGGTGGTGATTAAAAAAAACAGTGAATAAAGAGCGGAAGTGCCATAATGAACACAGAGGTGTGATGACAGCTGGGGGCTTGTGGCTGCTTTAGCAGGATGGGTGGGGGATCTGCCGCCTGAAGTCGGGCCCTGAAGCTCGGGCTCGGGGACAGCAGTGTGCGGGGGTGGAGGATGGGAGGGCAAGGGTGGCCAGGAAGTCAGGTTGAGCCCGGGTTCCGTTCTCAGTGATGGGGGGCCTTCGCAGGGCGTTCGGCTGGGAGGCAAGAGACCTGGTTTCCGCTGTATTCAGCAGTCGGTCTGGCCGGAGCGGAGGCTGGACCTCAGGGAGGGGAGGTGGGCTCTGGGTACCAGGACCCTGCCGTCACGCATGTCAGCAGAGAGGCCGTGTGCACATG
Organism: Neotragus pygmaeus; assembly: GCA_006410875.1. Lineage (NCBI taxonomy): Eukaryota > Metazoa > Chordata > Mammalia > Artiodactyla > Bovidae > Neotragus > Neotragus pygmaeus. The sequence continues at coordinate 801 of SJYV01045744.1, read as the reverse complement.
TGTGCACATGCCTGTGTGTGCAAGTCTCCATGCAGAAATGATCGTGACTAGAGTAAGCGAAAGTAGCAAGTTTATTGACATATGAAGGTAGTGCCGTTTCTTGGTACGTTTTTACATATTCCTCCCTCCCTCCCTTCTTTTTCAGCATCGTCATCCTTTATTTAAGGTTCGGAGCACAAGTGTTACAGGACAATTTCGTAGCTGAACTGTCGACTCACTACCAGAATTATATCCTTTTCTGGGAAGGCGTCGCACACAGCCTAGTGGAGTGGGTAGCGTTTCAGGCCTCTGAGCATCCGGAAGAGGCACATCACCTGTACAGCACACCCTGGGAGCCCCACGCCTGTCCCCCCAAGTGAGAGGCCCCTGAAGGCAGCCGCGGGGTCAGCCATCCCCGGGGGTTGCTCGCCAGATGGGTCAAGCCCAGGGACCCCAGCACCTGGGGCGGGGACTGCAGAGGGACAAGTCACCATCAGCGCCTCCCTCGGGTCAGGCCGGGGCTGCCCGCCTCCCCCTGCCGAACACTGAGGAGAGGCCGAGGCCTGACTCGGGGGTCCTGTCTCCCAGAGGGCACCCCTTAGCACCTCCCAGGAGTGTCCAGCTGTGGGGGACACCGGTGTCTCAGGGCAGGGCTCCTGCGATCCCTGAGGCCCCGTGGCTCAGCAGTGACCCCCCCTTTCAGATGTGTAACCAGGTCAGCTGTGCGCTCCCCTCTCCACTCTCAGTGGTGGCATCCATCAGGGGACACTTTGGGGTTCACCCTGGATGTCTTGGGTTCTTTCTGTGGGGCTTCGGAGTCAA
>SJYV01045742.1:41345-82376 GCA_006410875.1 Neotragus pygmaeus | reverse complement strand
CTGTTTGCGACCCCGTGGACTGTAGGTTGCCAGGTTCCTCTGTCCGTGGGATTCTCCAGGCAAGAATACTGGAGCGGGTTGCCATTTCCTCCTCCAGAAGTTCTTTCCGACCTAGGGATCTAACTGAATCTCTTGCATTTCTGGCATTGGAAGGCAGATTCTTTACCACTGAGTGACCTATCTATCTATATCTGACTGCCTAATCAATTGTTTCCTTTTGCTTATCTATGATGTCCTCTTTATCTTTCAGACATAACTTACATGTCATATTTTCTGATTTTATTTTGTTTATGCCTTTGGTGATCACCCTTAGCCCCACCCTCACGTATAGTCATTGCCCTCTCTGTGTTCATTCAACTACTCTGATTTAAGTAACTTCATATCCTTAAAAAAAATCATTTATTTATTTTAACTGGAGGCTAATTACTTTACAGTATTGTAGTGTTTTTTCCCCATACATGGAGATGAATCAGCCATGGGTTATACGTGTCCCCCACCGTGAAACCCCCTCCCATCTCTCTCCCCTCCCATCCCTCAGGGTTGGCCCAGTGCATGGGCTTTGAGTGCCCTGCTTCATGCATCGAACTTACACTGGTCATCTATTTCATATATGGTAATATACATGTTTCAGTGCTAATATCTCAAATCATCCTACCCTCGCCTTCTCCCACAGAGTCCAAAAGTCTGTTCTTTATATCTGTGTCTCTTTTGCTGTCTTGCATATAGGGTCATTGTTACCATCTTTCTAAATTCCACATATATATGTGTTAATATTCTGTATTTGTGTTTTTCTTTCTGACTTACCTCACTTTGTATAATAGGTTCTGCTTTCGCCCATCTCATTAGAACTGATTCAAATGTATTCTTTTAAATAGCTGAGTAATATTCCATTGTGTATATGTACCACAGCTTTCTTATCCATTTGTTTGCCTATGGACATCTAGGTTGCTTCCCCCTTCATATCCTTTTAAAGTTAGTGTACCTAGGCACTGAGTTCTTTCAAGGTAACCTTTGTATCCTACTCACTGAAACATCTTCAAACACAGTAAAATGTCTAATACATAGTAGGTGATTACTTGATAATATTTGATAAGTTATTTTAATCTTATAGGCTCAAAGTTTTGGAATTAGCTTTAGTTTATTTTTTTACACTTCATTTCTAACTATTCCAGGTTCTTGTTTCTCTTTCACATTTTCAGTTTCAAAATTATACATTTGAAAATAAAATTATCTGTTACCTAGTGTTCTCCTTATTATCTATGAATTAGATTTCTAACTCCAGAAAAAGTATTACTCTTGTGCCCTCAGAATCTATTCCTAACATCTTTTATCTGCAATCTCTTTTATGTACTTGGTGTATTTTTTCCTATTATTTGAATTAAGAATGGGTATGTAACACATACTATTGAAATTGCAGGAAATTTCTTTAAGGTGGCTGCTGCTGCTGCTGCTGCTGCTGCTGCTAAGTCACTTCCGTTGTGTCTGACTCTGTGGGACCCCAGAGACAGCAGCCCACTAGGCTCCACCATCCCTGGGATTCTCCGGGCAAGAACACTGGAGTGGGTTGCCATTTCCTTCTCCAATGCATGAAAGTGAAAAGTGAAAGTGAAGTCGCTTAGTTGTGTCCGACTCTTTGCCACGCCATGGACTGCAACCTACCAGGCTCCTCCGTCCATAGGATTTTCCAGGCAAGAGTACTGGAGTGGGTTGCCATTACCTGCCCAAATATATAAATGGTTGTGATCCTCCAATTTTATCAAAGATACCACGCTGACATCAGTAAGATCCTTCTTTACCATCCATTCCACTCAGTTGACATTTTACAGATTAGAACACCATGGTATCAATGCATCTTTGTGTTCTAGCATATTACACTGTCACAATTTTTGGCTCACTATAGCAAATTATATTTATTATAAAGGCATGATTTTAAATGATACAATTTAAAAGACTCTTCTTTTAGAATAACTTTATTTCACTACCTTTAGTATTCTAATAGTGGATACTTCCATCATAAAGTAATTAAGTATAACTTGATTCTGACTCAGATGATAAAGAATCTGCATGCAATGTGGGAGACCTGGCTTCATCCCTGGGTTGGGAAGATCCCCTGGAGAAGGGAACAGCTACCCACTCTAGTATTCTGGCCTGGAGAACTCTATGGACAGAGGAGCCTGGTGAGCTACAGTCCGTGGGATTGCAAAGAGTCGGACACGACTGAGTGACTTTCACTTTCACTTTGGTTCAATAAATAAGAAACTTGGAGACAGAATGGTAATTTATATCAGTCTCAAATCAAAGGTGTCACAGATTGAAAGAACGGAAGGAGAGAGCAGATGGCTTCATATTTCCTGGGAATAACACACAAATGCACAGGAAATTGTCTAGGACCTTAGCTCCTATTCTGTATACCCGTTGTCAGTCTCAGTATTAACATTGCTCTTTGCTCAGTCCTTGGCTATATAACACATTTTACTTCTTCCCTTGCTGAAAAATCAATAGGTAAAATTAGATTTTAATTCATATTATAGGATTGAAGCAAGATTTTTTAAAAATTGTAATTTGAACTATTAATAGTATCATAGATTGTATATGTATACTTTGAGTTAGAACAATTTTTGCTGTTATTTTTAAGAAAGCAGTACTCTCATATTTTCAACATGCTGGTAGGAATATTTAACGGTATCCTTCCTTTACAATCTCAGAACTAAAAAATACTATTTGATTGATAGAATAAAATTTAATAGTAAACTCATGAGAGAAAGCTTATGTAAATATTTTCTGTCTGAATTAAACATACAATATTGTCTAATAGTTTCAGAGTAAAAATTAAAACTTGTAATTTCACATTTTAGTAAACATTTTTTCACTAACAGTGTTCATTATTTCTAAAATTTGAATCATTCTTATAAAACTGTGTACATGTATATAAGTTCTATATTTCCTGCCAAGCATAAAAATTATATAAATTTGTAAGAAATTTTTTGGATGTTAGTAAATAAAAGAACATTTACATAACTCTCTATTAAAAAAGGTAACAGTTAAAACACACAAATACACATGTATGTATACACACACACACACACACACACACACACACAAAAGGCAATACAGATATATATAAATTAAAATTATTGAAATCTTGTCACCTGCAGACGATAATACTAACATTCATATTCTTAAATCTTAAGACTCATTCATGTGTATGATATCAATTTAGGAAGTAAATATATATATTAATTTATTATACATACTGCTTTTTAATCATATTTTTTTAAAAGTAGCTACATAAATGACTACATTTAAATTTAGTCATTTTTAATATGTTAATCAAATTGGGTTTTGCTGAATATTTATATAATTTCCTTTATTTGTTTTTAAACTGCTTACTGAATAGATTTGATTTTCTACAAATTTGGTTAAGTTTTTTTTATAGAAAGGACTCTATCTCAACCAGATTTTCAAATTTATTGGCATAAAGATATAGAATGCATGCTCATAATTATTTTCCTTTTAATTACAGATTATGACCATTTTACCTTTGATATTTTTTTCACTCTTTTGGTCCTAAATAGAATTATTTGCTCCTTGGAAGAAAAGCTATGACAAACCCAGACAGCATATTAAAAAGTAGAGTTTGCCAACAAAGGTCCATCTAGTCAAAGCTATGGTTTTTCCAGTAGTCATGTATGGATGTGAGAGTTGGACTATGAAGAAAGCTGAGTGCTGAAGAATTGATGCTTTTAAACTGTGGTGTTGAAGACTCTTGAGAGTCCCTTGGACAGCAAGGAGATCCAACCAGTCCATTCCTATTCAGGAAATCAGTCCTGAATATTCATTGGAAGATTGATACTGAGGCTGAAACTCCAATACTTTGGCAACCTGATGCGAAGAAATGACTCATTTGGAAAGACCCTGATGCTGGGAAAGATTGAAGGCAGGAGGTGAAGGGGATGACAGAGGATGAGATGATTGGATGGCATTACTGATGCAACAAACATGAGTTTGAGTAAGCTCTGAGATTGGTGATGGACAGGGAGGCCTGGCATGCTGCAGTCCATGGGGTCTGCAAAGAGTTGGACATGACTGAGTGACTGAACTGAACTGAGAATAGCTTGTGGTTTGTCTATTTAATTTGTAATTCCAAGTACCTGCTCTTGGATATATTATTGTTTCTGCTGATCATTTGCCAGTTGATTTGTCAATATATATTTAGACCTTTATTAATTACCTCATGTTCTTTATAAGTAATTTCATTTTGTATATGTGGGTTTTTTAAGGAGTATATTTAAATATGCTTTCAATACTGTTTTGATTTTTGCTTTGATACATATTTATTTAATGTAGTGTGTAAAATAGGTTAGTAGTTGGACTTTTTATTTGTCTTACTACAAATAGCACATATATTTCTCCTAAGATTCTTATTTTCTTTACATTTCCAGGTGATAATGTTTTTAAACTAATTTTCATGTTATTTGTATAATCCTGAAAGATACATCATTATTTAGGGTAATATCACTGAATAACTGTTAGTTTCTCAGTTGTTTCTGTCTAGCTGTTTGTGACACCCTGGACTGTAGCCACGAGGTTCCTCTGTCCATGGGATCCTCCAAGCAAGAATACTGGAGTGGGTAACCATTCCCTTCTCCACATGATCTTCCTGATTTAGGAATTCAGCTTTCATTCCAATCCCAAATAGGGCAATGTTAAAGAATGTTCAAACTTCCATACAATTGCATTCATTTCACATTCTAGCAAGGTAATGCTCAAAAGCCTTCTTGCTAGGCTTCAGCAATATATGAACTGAGAACTTCCAGATGTACAAGCTGGATTGAGAAAAAGCAGAGGAATCACAGATCAAATTGTCAACATCCATTGGATCATAGAGAATGCAAGGGAATTCCAGAAAAGCATCTATTTATGCTTTATTGATTATGCCAAAGCCTTTGACTGTGTGGATCACAACAAAATGTGGAAAATTCTGAAAGAGATGGAAATACCAGGCCACCTCACCTGCCTCCTGAGAAACCTGTATGTAGGTCAAGAAGCAACAGTTAGAACCAGAAATGGAACAACAGACTGGTTCCAAATTGGGAAAGGAGTATGTCAAGGCAGTATATTGTCACCCTCCTTATTTAACTTATATGCAGAGTACATCAGGTGACATGCCAGGCTGGATGAAGCACAAACTGGAATCAAGACTGCCAGGAGAAATATCAATAACCTCGGATATGCAGATGACACCACCCTAATGGAAGAAAGTGAAGAGGAACTGAAGAGCCTCTTGATGAAGGTGAAAAAGGAGAGTGAAAAAACTGGCTTAAAACTCAGCTTTCAAAAAATGAAGATCATGGCACTCAATCCAATCACTTCATGGCAAGTAGACAGGGTAAAAGTGGAAATAATGACAATTATTTTTCTTAGGACAATGACTGCAGCCATAAAAAGACACTTGCTTCTTGGAAGGAAAGCTATGATAAACCTAGACAGCATATTAAAAAGCAGAGACATCACGTTGCCAACACAGGTCCATTTAGTCAAAGCTATAGTTTTTCCAGTAGTTATGTATGGATGTGAGAGTTGGACTATAAAGAAAGCTGAATGCCAAAGACCTGATGCTTTCAAATCACAGTGCTTGAGAACCCTCTTGAGTTCTTTGCACAGTAAGGAGATCAAACCAGTCAGTCCTAAAGGAAATCAACCCTGATTATTCGTTCGAAGGACTGATGCTGAAGCTGAAGCTCCATTTATTTGGCCATTGGATGCAAAGAGTTGACGCATTGGAAAAGATCCTGCTGGTGGGAATGAATGAAGGCAGGAGAAGGAGGCAACAGAGAATGAGATGTTTGGATAGCATAACTGACTCGATGAACATGTATTTGAACAAACTCTGGGAGATAGTGAAGGACAAGGAAGACTGGCATGCTTCAGTCCATCAAGTTACAGAGTCAGACACTGCTTAGCGATTGAACAAACAATATTCATTAATAAAATATGAAACATTTTAATGGATTTGCATGTTCTTGTGCATAATTTATACTCATTTTCTCTTGTAAAGAACTTTCCTGGTGGCTCAGTGTAGAAAAATCTGTCTGCCAATGACAGAGACATAGGTTCTCTCCGTGCTCCTGGAAGATCCCACATGCCATGGAGCAAATAAGCCCATGTACCAAAACTACTTCCTGTGCTCTAGAGCCTGGAAGCCATGACTACTGAGCCCATGTGTCACAACTACTGAAGCCTGTACACCGAGAGCCTGTGCTCTGCAACAATGGACCCCACCACAATGAGAAGTCTGCACATCACGACTAGAGAGTAATGTCACTTGCCATAATTAGAGACAGCTTGAGCATGGAAATGAAGACCCAGCACAGCCATAAAATACATATTCAATAAATAAATAAAATAAAAATTAATTAAAAAAAGGGCTTTTGTAACTTTCATTTGTAAATTATATATTTGACTATGAACTTATTCTTTTATCTTTAAGAGTCACATTGTTTTAGGAAATTTCCTTAAAGCAGAATAAAGCTGAATTATATTATCTGAGTTAAATCTATAATTCTCATCTTTTAGTAGATCCATTTAACATGTATTAGCATAAGGTTGTATTTAGTTTTCCAACTCTCATTAACTTCGTTTTTTCCTTCAAGAAAATTTCTTTGTTATTTCATGTTTTGATTTCATTGAGAGTTGAGAAGTTGTACAGACTGAGGTAGATCTGCAACACTTATTGTCACATTTCTACATAATACATTTACATCTGTATTTCTCAGGTTAACAACTTAAACATTAAGTGGAATTTTATTTTCTTTTCCCTTTGGGAAAATGTTAATGATCTTTTTTCCTCCTGATTATCCCTCTCTAAATCAAAAAGCAAAACCAAACAGAACAAAACAGCTCAGGGATTTTTTCCTTAATGGAGTCATAATGAATTTAATTTATTTTAATTTATTATTATAATTCTAATAATAAAGTGTATTCCCTAACAGCAATAAGCATACCTAGCACATCATTTCTCAGTAAAACTATTGAAACCACAATATTTAAAGGAATGCTTATTTGGGATCTTGGACAAGGGAAGTATAACATTTTTTGGTGTGCAAAAATGGAAATAGACAAGTGTTCAAATACTGGTGGAGAAAAAAAGACATAAGAACCAGATTAAATGCTTCTCACTGGTGAAATTACTGACAGTTTCAGCATCAAAAAGAATAGCAAAACTTTTATATAGAACAGTTAATATAAAATAACCTATAATTTAATGATAGTAATAAAAATAGTGTTAAGGGCAGGGAGAAAAGAGGGCCTCTTATACAAAATACACATTTAATGAAGTAACGACAGAAATAAGAAATCACTGCAGTTCTCATTGAAATAATTGATGCAGATAAGGCTAATCGATAGACACTAAAATTGAGTGAAAGATTATTGAGTAACAAGTTATTACTATAGTTTCAAAGTATTACTCTACAAATTTTAAAAATTGTAAAGGAATAATTTATCTTTATAATGACGAAAACTACAGACTTACCAAAGTATATGTATGTGGTTGCATAAAATAACCACCAATATTTTGTTAAACTGACATAAAGCTTCAGTTCAGTTCAATTCAGTCGCTCAGTCGTGTCTGACTCTTTGTGACCCCATGAACTGCAGCATGGCAGGCCTCCCTGTCCATCACCAACTCTCAGAGTCCACCCAAACCCATGTCCATTGAGTCAATGATGCCACCCAACCATCTCATCCTCTGTCATCCCCTTCTCCTCCTGCCCTCAATCTTTCCCAGGATCAGGGTCTCTTCAAATGAGTCAGCTCTTCGCATCAGGGGGCCAAAGTATTGGAGTTTCAGCTTCAGCATCAGTCTCTCCAATGAACACCCAGGACTGATCTCCTTTAGGATGGACTGGTTGGATCTGCTTGCAGCCCAAGGGACTCTCAAGAGTAATCTCCAACACCACAGTTCAAAAGCATCAATTCTTTGGCACTCAGCGTTCTTTATAGTCCAACTCTCACATGCCGGGAGCCAGCGTGAGGAACTCCGCCCATGGCAAAGGTCATGAGGATGGAGCCTTGGCATACGCAAAGGCGTGATCAAGCCTCAGGAAACCCCCTGTTCCCGAGCATCTACCCCCAAACCAGAGTCTGTTTTATGCTCTCATCTACACCTCTGACTTTACAGGGGCTCTTCCCTATAACCATTTCTCTCGGAGAAGGAGTAAACGTACAGCTCCAAAGCAATAAAAATTCCTGGGTGTGACAAGAGTGTTTCAACTGAAGGTTATCTAGCCCACCTGTATAGGTTTGTCCGGCCGCATGTGATGGTTTATAGCCTCACAACCGTGAGAGGCATGGATGTTTTAGACTTACCAAAGGCAAATTCTTTCGGGAAGTTAGAAATTATTAGTATAGTGGATTAGTTAGGAATTATATTGATGAAGGGTTTTTTCATTTGTTGTGTCAATAATTGCTGCTAACTCCCTGCCCTGGGTGGGACAAGGGTGTCTCAGGTTAAACCTCTCTGCTGACTTGTGTGACAGGATTATCCATACTCATTCCACTATGATTGTTTACTACCTCTCAACCATAAACAGCACAGAGAATTTTGGAGTATTTTGAGAGTCTTAATTAGCATAGGGCTTTTCTCATTGTTGAGTCAATGATTGCCTCCTTATCCTTAGGCACCTGGGAGTATATTAATCAATGTATTTGGAATATAGAAAAGGAAATATAGTGTTTTTGGTATTAGCAATATTAGACTTTTTGAGTTAACAGATATTCTCTTTTGTTATAGACCACTGTACTTTGTTGTAAATCACTGTGTCCTTGCTATGTGAAAATGTAACTTTATTACTTTCTTAAGACTAAGTAGATCTTAAGGGGAACATTGGTGAAAGGATTTTCATCTGTTGGGCTGATGTTTGCTGCTAAATCTCCATATTCCCTGTCTTTATAATGAATATAACTAGCATATAGGAAAAATAAGTATTAACCTTTTAAGCATATAGGAGAAATAAGTATTAACCTTTAAGATTAATCATGTTAACCTTGGGTTAAATAAGTTCCTTTCTTAATTGCAACTCACTACACTCTCACCCTATAGGAATGCAACTTTATTTGGAGGGTGGTGCCTGGTTTAAGAAAAAACACCCTTGGAAAAAATAAGTTTTTTGGTTATCAGAAAGAAGGGATCATAAATGTCAGTGAGCCTCATGGCTAGAAGATGATGTAAAAACCCNTCTCTTTAATGTGTCTTGAATTTTTTTATTTTTTTGGCAGTCACAGTAAAAGTCTTAATGACTTAAAAACACATCTGTTATTCAGATTGTTTTGTTGATGACACAACACTAACCAAGCTGTGATACAGGAATTGTTTTTTAGGTAATGCCTATAATCCAGTCAAATTTCTTCTAGTCCCTTTTATAATCCATTTGCCTATTTTTTTATGAAGCATATTTTTGAAAAATGGAAATAACTATCTTATTGTAATAAAAGTAACTAGCTCAGCTGGTAAAGAATCTGCCTGCAATGCAGGAGACACCAGTTCAATTCTTGGATTGGGAAGAAGGGATAGGCTACTCACTCTAGTATTCTTGGGCTTCCCTGGTGGCTCAACTGGTAAAGAATTTGCCTGTAATGTGGGAGACCTGAGTTCGGTCCCTGGGTTGAAAAGATCCCCTCAGGGAGGGCATGGCAACACAATCCAGTATTCTTGCCTGCAGAATACTCATGGCAGAGGAGCCTCCTGTGCTACAAAGAGCCCATGGAGTATCAAAGAGTCCAACATGACTAAGCATGGTATGTTTTAACAATAGCTTTTACAGTTTCTGTGCAAAGTAAACATTGTTAAATATGTAAAATCAGAGCATCAGATAAAGGTCAAAGTTTAGAATATTCAAATGTTAAAATTCCCCAGACTTGGAATCCTCCAAATTGGGAGAAAGTTCAGTTCAATTCAGTCAATTTTTCACTCTCCTCTGGGAGAAAGTTCCTACTGAACTGGGAGAAAAGTCGAGTCAATTTTAGGTTTCAAAAGCCTCTTCAAATTCTTGGGACCAAAGTAGAAATCTGAAAAATTATCATATAAAGCAGTGATTTTTCCTACTCTGCAAAAACTGGAATCACTGTATAATAATGTTCCTGTCCCAGAATTGTCTAGTTTTTTCATTGTTAGTAGTTTATTGTATCTGTAAAGTGAGCTGACTTCTAGATTGTGCCATTCGATGGCCTGTAGCTGACAACAGATGCCCTTGGATAAGCAATACTACAATTTGCCTAATGGGTCTTTGTGCTTCTGCAAAGCAGAGAAATGCCACAAAGCTAAAGTGTCAATTTTGCATTTTTCCCATTTCTGAGACTACCAGAAAGTTATCTAAATTTGAATAATTATAGATCCCTCTGGGGGACAACCTTTCACTAGGTCTTTGTTTGTGTGTTTGTAAATGACTAGAGAAAATATTCCTGTATCATAAATATTGGACTTCATCATAAGGAAAAGAAAACAAGAATTTATAGTCATATGCTAGAGGAAAAGAAAAANCCCATGGACTGCAGCCTACCAGGCTCCTCCATCCATGGGATTTTTCAGGCAAGAGTACTGGAGTGGGTTGTCATTTCCTTCTCCGAGAGGTGCTAATAAAAGCTTAATAATAAAACGGACATATATATGCATGGATAAGAAATTGAGCTGGCTTTGATTTACTCCTTCTAATATAAGGTATATTTTGTTCTCTAAAAGGTAGTTTTGAAAAAATAGAAAGAGAGAAGACAAGACTCCCCTTCTTGTTGCTCTCAAGTATTTGACACAGTGTTCTCTCTGCCTGAAACATTCTTTCCCTAAGCCTTCTCCAGATACACTTAAATTTCAATCTGTAGGTCTCTATTGAGATGTCACTCCCTGAAACCCTAGACCAGTTATATGTTTCCATAATATTTTTGTTAGTTGTATCTTAAAAATATCTCAATTGGCTTCCTCCCATAGAGGTGCTAATAGAAGCTTGGAGGAGAAAATAGGATATTTCCCTCCTTCTTTTCTTTACTCTGGGAAATGTTTCTTCAGGTGACCACATTTCCTACAAGACCACAATGCTCACTAACTGGCCCGATCTATGGAGGTTCTTAATTCCCCTTGCTCCATTGGTCCCTCCAACTTTAGGGTGATAAAAGCGTCTTGTTGTGGTTCATCTTAGGTTGACTCACAGTCCCATCTTGCCTTCTCATTTTAATATCTTTGTGATCACCTTCCCATACTAAAGTCCCTCTCTTGAATCAATATGCATAAGACTGGTTTTCCTGGCAGACATCTGACTGATAGCTATATTTTATTTTCCTTATCTATAATACCAATCTAACTTTTACATAACTATTTAATCTGTTCTCTCAGCTAGACTAAATTGGAAAACAACGACAACAAGAAAACAAAAACAAAAAAAGAGAGAATTGTGTTGGTCTGTTTCCTTTTTATATTGCCAGTCCTTAGCAAGGATGTTGGCTTAAAAAAGTCAAATAATATTTGTTGAAGAAAGAAATAAAAAGTGGAAGGAAGAAGGTAGAAAGAAAAGAAGGAGGAAGGAAATTCAATTTGGATATTTATATTTCACTTTAATAAAGTGGATTAAAATCCACAAAATACTCTTCCCTTAAACAATCACATAACTGAGATCAGGTTATACATGGGTGTGACAAAAGAAAAGCATAGTCTTTTCTGAGATTGATAAGCCTAAAGTTGTGACTAAAAGGCAAAGTGGAAACTATGAATGTGTATCTGTATATTCTGATTAAGCAGAATGCAATTCAATGAATCATATATGAGGCTTTCTGTTTTATTACTTTAAAAAATGTAATAAAAAAATCACAAAACAAAACAAAAACCAATAATTATTTCCATAGGAGGAAGTTCAACCCAATTTCAAGTGGAGGAAAGTTCTGTTATTTCTTGAACAATTGAGAATAAAGAACAATGGTGAACTGAAGGAAAAATACAGGGAAAATGTTAATTTTACACAATAGATGCCAGCTTTTCTTTTTTAACAAATGAAAATGCTATAGAATTTCTCAGTTAAAAGAAACAATGATTTTGAAAAGAATAGAAATATTAAAAGTTTGAGAAAAGTAGAAAGTGTAAAATAATNTACAGGGAAAATGTTAATTTTACACAATAGATGCCAGCTTTTCTTTTTTAACAAATGAAAATGCTATAGAATTTCTCAGTTAAAAGAAACAATGATTTTGAAAAGAATAGAAATATTAAAAGTTTGAGAAAAGTAGAAAGTGTAAAATAATTTATACTGTCAAATGACAAATGTCAGAAAATCAGGTACTTAGGAACCTGACAGCTATGTGCTGCAAAAATACAAATCTTTCTACATAAAAGACTCTGATTTACAACTTTCCCTGAAGCTAAAGCTTGTTTCCATAGAAATATCTCTAGTTTCTTTATAGACTTGTGATTCTCTTAAGGAATACAAACCTATTGTATTCCTAGCTTAAAAAAATGCAAGTGATTTTTCAATGCAATGAGCCAGTACAATTTTTAGCTTTTAAACAAATTAATAAAAATATCACACATAAATACAGATTTTTTCATAAAGTTTAACTTTCAGTTTAAATTGATTTTATAATGCAAGCAATTGTTTAAAATAAATACCTTCTTATAGTGAAATTTAAAAGATAATTTCAGAGAAATGCTTTCCTTGTTTTTAGTAGCTTCAATTACATATTATAATTTTTAATCTTTAAAAGACCTTAACAAAATCAAGAAACAAGTAATTGAACTGTCATACCAGCCTTTTCTGATTGGGAATCTTAAGAACATATTCCATAGCCTCTAAAAATATATGCTTTTCTCATAGAACAATTTCTCTATAATGTGGTACATTTGTGTTCTAAGAAAAAAGTGAAAATAATGTTCACTTTACTTGCTTGGTAACGCCAGGGGAATTAGTTTTTGATTTTATTGTTCAGCCCACATTGATATAATATTGATATGAGAAAGTACTTTGAAATTACCACTTTTGTTTACAATAACTTTGATCAGTTAAGTTGATCAGTTAGGCCTTTGCATAAAACACAGAGTGATAGATTCTATTTCCTAGTGGACATATACTCTGGTTATTTGTGACCTTAATATATTTTTATTGATTAAATGGCAATATAATTAGAGTTGTTTAAACTTTGCAGAGTTTATATCACTTTAAATTATCTTTATTCTTCAATGTTTTACTTTGAAAAATTGTAACACTTCAGAAAATTGTAATAAATTGTACAATAAACCATATATTCTTCACCTATATTCATTACTTTCTAGCAATTTTCCTGTCATTTGCATTTCACTACTTGTGTGTGTGTGTGTGTGTGTGTGTGTGTGTGTGTGTAAGGTACAGGTGTATGTCTGTGTCTTTCCATTAGAATTCTTTAAATTTTAAAATTTGTTACCCAATTTAGCAGTAGGATCTGAAGGTTATCAAAAATCTGTATTTGTTTAATTAATTTTTTGAACATTTATATTAATAACATATACCACCACAGTATAATCTAAGAATATTTATCATTATTCTTTGATGATGTTTTCCATGTAACTTAATGTGCCAAATAATCCTAGTTACTTTAGTATTTCTTCTGAGATGCCTCAGAAATCTTCCGAAATACTCAAAGTTAGCTAGAGAAGAAACTTATAATCTGTTATCAAAAGCAGTTCAATATTCCAATAAAACATTGCTTTCTTAACAGAAAGAATATAAAATTCTGGTCTTGTACCAGCTTACTATTAATAGCAAAACATTTATCAAATTAAATTCAATCTAATCTTAATCCTGAAAATTCTTTTTCCAAAGTTCCTTTTTCACAAAACTTTTATCCCTCTTTGGATCCACATTAATTTTTCCCTTATTTTCTCCATACAGCTCTGGGGCAAAATTATTCTCTTTTTTTATTTCCACAAAAATATCTCTAGTAACTTTATACCTTTTCTTGCTAACGACACATATGCTACTTACTTTACACACTGAAATGCTTTCCTTGTTTTTAGTAGCTTCAATTACATATTATAATTTTTAACCTTTAAAAGACCTTAACAAAATCAAGAAACAAGTAATTGAACTGTCATACCAGGCTTTTCTGATTGGCAATCTTAAGAACATATTCCATAGCCTCTAAAAATATATGCTTTTCTCATAGAACAATTTCTCTTTAATGTGGTACAAGACCCATGTTTAATGAACCCAAGCATATTTTGAAGTTCTGCAATTATACCAAGGAAAGTGGGCTATGTTTGTATTTCAAGGACACGATAAGAGTTAACTTCAAGCTTTCTCCCAGGCATATTTTTTTCTCTCAGGATCAGAACTATGAAAATAGTATTTTATCAAGTATCTTTATCAGGCTATCTTTCTCTAACTATGTATTCAAGGAGAAACAGTTTTAGAATTTTAAAAGAGTTTTATCTTTACTAATTTTATCCAGAGTCTAAAGAATACTGTTTCTATACATTGTTAAAAACAAAACAAAACTTTCTTTTCTTTTAGTCATAACTTCATAGCTAACCTTTTTCTAGTGAATTGAACCTCAATATCCCATTATACAAATGACAACAAAGATATCAATCACACAGATGGAATATACATCCATACACCAGAGGATAGACTATCACAAATCTTCTGAAAGGATGACTTATAAAAGGTCCCAAACAGACATTTACTCAACACAAATGATCCTCAATGTCAGAGATATGTCAGAACCAACTTGAAATGACCAAATAGCACTTTGTGCTCACAAGAGTTCCTCAGTGGTAGACACATCAGAGCTGATTGGCAAAATGCCCAAATAACACTTTGTGCTTAAAAGAAGCTTGTTTGGGTACACATCAGTGGACTTACAGGGTCTTGGAGCTCATCATCTCCTCCAAATGCATGTCTCCACTCCACCGGGGAAAAGTGTAAGTTGGCAGCCAGTGCCTAACAGGGAACAGACAGAGAGGATCCCCGAAACAAATGGTTTCTACAGCTGCTAGGAAAAAATCCCCTCTCAGGGCCAGCTAGCCATGAGTTAAAGCCATCAAAACCATCCCAGCGGTTGTCATGGCTTTACTCTGGAAGACCCCAGGGAGCCAGATGTCACTAGAACACAGTAGTATCATTCTGGGACTGAAAGTGGGGGTCCGACTGCTTACCGCTCAAAGGCTAAAATGAAAACAAAGTTGATGGAAAGGAAAATTTGCTTTATTTGGGAGGTTGGCAACCTGGGAGGAGGGCAGATTCCTGTCCAAAGATCAATGCCCACCTTTGCTCCTGTCACTGACAATCAGTGGGCAGGAGCTCTTATAGATGGAGGGAATAGGAGGAACTACAGGTACTTGACTTTATGAAATGACTCAGTGGTCATTATTTGGTCTCATTTAACCATTTTGCTTTGTTTCTGAATTTATTATTTGGCTAAAGTTTTTCCACAGACAAGAGCCAGGGTAAGGACATGAGGGGAAATCCATAGTGTCTGGCTTTGTTTTACCAGAAGCTTTGTCCTGGGAACGTGTCTGTAATTAGACACTTGCCACCTTGGGAAAAACCTGTCAAAAAATGACCTTGCCAAAGGGTACTTCCACAAGCCTCTCTAGCAAGTTTACCCACTTGCATGTAATCATGCCCATATGCTCAGCTGTTATTATTATTATTTCCATATGCTCCTGCTATTATTATGATGAATTATTTATGTTTCTATCTAAAGCCAAACAATTTATCTTCTAAATCCTATCTTTCCTTGCCTACTAAAGACATTACTTCAGCATTTCCCTCTATCTTCCCACTTCTCTGGGAATTATTATTTCTCCAAGAATTATCAAATAATTCCTGTTGCTGCTGCTGCTAAGTTGCTTCAGGCTTGTCCGACTCTGTGCGACCCCATAGATGGCAGCCCACCAGGCTCCCTGTCCCTGGGACTCTCCAGGCAAGAACACTGGAGTGGGTTACCATTTCCTTCTCCAATGTATGAAAGTAAAAAGTGAAAGTGAAGTTGCTCANCTTGTCCGACTCTGTGCGACCCCATAGATGGCAGCCCACCAGGCTCCCTGTCCCTGGGACTCTCCAGGCAAGAACACTGGAGTGGGTTACCATTTCCTTCTCCAATGTATGAAAGTAAAAAGTGAAAGTGAAGTTGCTCAGGTGTGTTCGACTTCGAGATTGTATGGACTGCAGCCTACCATGCTCCTCCGTCCATGGGATTTCCCAGGCAAGAGTACTGGAGTGGGTTGCCATTGCCTTCTCTGCAAATAATTCCTACCAGCACACAAATGTGATGTTATTTTTCCTAGTTAAATAAAGAAAACACTTCAGGTGACCCCTCTGCACCTTCCAGCCACTACTGTAACTCATTTTTCTGTTCTCCTTTATAGGAAATTTCCTTAAGAATGTTCACTGCTCACCTCTTAATCCCTCATCTCTAAACAGGAGAGTGCACCTGAGCCCAGACACTAGGTCTCTTTTATTATATATACGTCCCCTAACTAGATTGATTTTGCATATGTGCATGCTCAATTATGTCTGGCTCTTTGAATCCCATGGATTATAGCCCACCAAGCTCCTCTGTCCATGGGATTTTTCAGGCAAGAATACTGGAGTGGGTTGCCATTTCCTACTTCAAGGGATCTTTCTGAACCAGGGATCGAACCCATGTTGCCTATGTCTTACACTGGGAGGCAGATTCTTTACCACTTGAGCCACATGGGAAGCCTTACTAGGTAATTCTCCCAGCCTCTGTAGCTTCCATTACTATCTGTATACTGGAGACTCCCAAATGTGACTCTTCGGCTTAAACTTCTTTTTTGGCCTCCTATATGAAGTTTTCACACGGACAAGTACTAAAATCTAAAGCTAACGTATCCAGATATAAACCCCTTATCCCTGTTGCATTCCTTCTCCCCAGACATGCTCTTACAGATTCCCACATCTTTGTAAACACATATCTATCTTTTTACTTGTTTAACCAAGGCCTTTGAACAATTTTTATATCCAGTTTGTCACTGGATGGTTTGAGAAGAGTAAAAAATTCTTAGATTTACATTCAAATTATGTTCAGAATTTGACTACCATTCACCTTCCTCATTATTCCTCATTTAAAATTCTGTCTCTTGTCTGGATTATTGAGAAAGCCTCACTGCTAGTCTAACACATTATGTCTTTAATACCCTAGAACTAATTCTCAGTAAGCAGCCTGATTAATCCTCTTATGATAAATTGAAATCAAGTCACTTCCTTGCTCAGAACCACCAATGGGTTTCCATTTTATTTAGGTAATAGTTGAAATATTGACAGTAAAGTTTCAAATTTTGTCTTCATGATTTGTTACTTCATTTTCTTCAAGTCATTTTCTCTAATATTATCTTTTCAAAGAGACTTTGCTTGACCACTCTAAGATGGTAATGTCCCCGCTCCCCTACAAAAAACTAAAGTAACCAGGAAAATTCCAGCTTTTCTACCTCCTTCCTTTATAATGATCACCTTCTGACATTCTATGTTTTACTTTTATTTGTAAAGTAAGCTCCACAGAGTTAGTTAGAAAGTTTGGCGTATCTGATTCATTGTTTTATCCCTAGTGTCAATAACTGTCAAACACACGGTCATAGTCAACAAATATTTGTATTGCAAATGTATTGTTGAATAACTTTTTCAGACCACTCCCTCCTTCTCTTCTTACTGAACATTAATTATCTCAAAAGACATCATTCTTTGTACTGTCCTCTGATCTACTATACTTATAACCCCTTGCCACAGTCATTTTTTTCCACATCTCTTTTTCCTCTTCAGCTTTTATCTCATTCTCTATCCAGTATTAACTATAAATCTGTATATCTAATATAAACCATCCCAAGAACCCAAATCAGATGGACTTGGAATTAATCAAAAGTGTAAGCCTGACCATATCACTGAAGCCTCTTAAAAGCCTTTAGGTATTTCTTGAAAGAAGAGACTCAAGCATGAAAGATTTTATGTTTCCAATGACAGAATAGAAGAGATCAAAATGTTGGAATAATTAAATATGTTCTTAGTTTAAATCATTTCATATTGATTCTATGCTATTTAGGGCTTTCCAGTACACTCTAGAGTATTCACAAGTACATACAAAGCTGCTTAATACAAAGCCTTTAGAAATATATGTGGCCTTCTCTCCCTCTTTCTTCCCTATGAATAAAATTTATTCAGATAATATAGACAGCTTCATTCATTTCATATAACCAGAAAAATGATCCAGAATTCTGAAGCCTCTCCCTTGTCTCTGTCTGTGAATAAAAACATTTCTTTCCCAGGAGAGATGGAAAGCTATTTGTATCAAAGGTTTCAGAAATTAGTTGCTGTTGATATGGAGATATACTAATTTGTTTTCACGAGACCAGCATTAACAGGAGAAATTGAACTATGAAAGGAGATGGGATGAATTAGCTGGTCCAATATCAAGACAGAGCAAAATGTGAAGAAAAAAAGTAAATTCAAAGTGGACAAGTCCTTGAAATTATGTACTTCATTTTTAGGCTATCATTTCATCTTCAGTTCAGTTCAGTTCAGTCGCTCAGTCGTGTCTGATTCTTTATGGCCCCATGAATTGCAGCACACCAGGCCTCCCTGTCCATAACCATCTCCTGGAGTCCACTCAAACTTATGTCCATCGAGTCANTTTTAGGCTATCATTTCATCTTCAGTTCAGTTCAGTTCAGTCGCTCAGTCGTGTCTGATTCTTTATGGCCCCATGAATTGCAGCACACCAGGCCTCCCTGTCCATAACCATCTCCTGGAGTCCACTCAAACTTATGTCCATCGAGTCAGTGATGCCATCCAGCCATCTCACCCTCTGTCATCCCCTTTTCCTCCTGCCCTCAATCCCTCCCAGCATCAGAGTCTTTCCAATGAGTCAACTCTTTACATTTCACCTTATGTTTTGCTTATTTCACATTTGAATTGCCCTTTGATATATCTGGTAAAATTTATATAAATCAATGAAATCATAATTATGTTCTTTTTTTCTTTTAATTTTCGCATGCAGAAGGCAATTCACACTAATTCAAAGTAGTAATTAGAGATTAGCTTTGGGGTAGAATTAGCCAGAAATGCATAAAAGAGTACTGAGGCAAGAACTAGGGAATGTTTAAATGATTTATAATCAAGTGTGTTTACATAAATATAAATGTAGATATCAGATGCAATGCTAGGTATTTAATGCATAATTTTATTCTCCTGAGCCCAAATAGAGACCACATTTTCCCAGATCCCTCCACTCAGGTAAATCAGGTAAAAACTTCTAGTCAAAAGTATTTTTGGTCAATACAATGTGATTAGTAGTGAAACACATTACTTCTAGTCCTGTCTCTAACACCTCTACACAATTCTCTATGCTTCTTTTTCTCTGCCCGTGCGTTGTTGTCATTTCAGTCACTAAGTCGTGTTTGATTCTTGTGACTCCATGGACTTTAGCCCATCAGGCCCCTATGCTCATGGGATTACCCAGGCAAGAATACTGAGTGGCTTGCCATTTCCTTCTCCAGGGGATTTTCCTGACCCAGGGATCCAACCTACCTCTCCTGTTTGGCAGGCGGATTCTTTACCACTGAGCCACCGGGGAAGCCAGCCCATTGGTTTGTACGGGAGCTAAATTGCTTCAGTCGTGTCCAACTCTGTGCAGCCCTATGGATTGCAGCCTACCAGGCTCCTCTATCCTTGGGATTTCCCAGGAAAAAATACTGGAGTGGATTGTATCTCCTTATCCAGAGGATCTTCCTGATCCAGGGATCAAGCTTGTATCTCTTACATCTCCTTCATTGGCAGGTGGGTTTTTTACCACTAGCACCTCTTGGTAGCCCATTGGTTAGCCAGATGCATAGAATCCAGCTGAGGAGTCTGATTACTTAATGGTTGGTGGTAGAAAAAGATGATGGAAATGGAAATGGCAACCCACTCCAGTACTCTTGCTTGGAAAATCCCATGGATAGAGGAGCCTGGTAGTTTTCATTCCATGGGGTTGTGAAGAGTTGGACACGACTGAGCAGCTTCACTTTCACTTTTCACTTTCATGCATTGGAGAAGGAAATGGCAACCCAATCCAGTGTTCTTGGAGAATCCCAGGGATAGGGGAACCTGGTGGGCTGCCATCTATGAGGTTGCACGGAGTTGGACAGGACTGAAATGACTTAGCAGCAGCAGCAGCAGCAGCAGAAAAAGATGAAAGAGCAGATTCCTGAAATTACACTTTAAAGGAGAGCTATCCAATCAGAAACACTGCATTGGACTTTATGCTAGTTAAGAAAAATTTGTTTGTGTATAGTATATGTACATATATGCATGTGTGTCTATGCATACCTGGAGGCCAGTGTATTCATATATATATACATGTACATACATACATACATATATATATATATGTACAGTCACACAGATATATGCATTTTTATTTATGGCAAGTCATTGAGATATATGCATTTTTATTTATGGCAAGTCACTGAGATATTGAGGAGGCATTCATTTTGGTGACAAATTAAAAAATTGTTGCTTTGAAGTGGTATAGTCCTACAATAGTGAGAACTCTATTAGAATTCTAGAATAGTTGCAATCCATTTTATAGGAGAAATAATATCAAAAATTAGTTTTTAAAATGTCTACTTTATTTATCTATTTTTACTTTATTTTTCTTTACAGTACAGTATTGGTCTTGGCATACATTGACATGAATCCACCACGGGTGTACATGAGCTCCCAAACATGAACCCCCCTCCCACCTCTACTTTATTTTTATTTAATCATTGCAAAAAGCCACAGAAAAATATTGGCAAAATTATTGCCTATAATAATTCAGGAGGCGGGTTATACGGATAATAATCTGTTAGCTCTTGGTGAGAAAGAAAAAATCCATGTTGATTATTATTGGCTACATTCAGCAAATTAATAAAGGCAAGAGTTGAGCTTAAAATAGGATTAACCAGTTTGAAAACTAATATAAAAGGACATAGAGAGAGGGCAGACATATTGAACTTCATAGGGTTTAAGAAATCAATATCTTCCAGATGCTAAATATAAGAAATGTGGTTTTAAAAGGCTTTGTGAAGCAAAAGAGAGGTAAACCAACCGGCTACCTAAAGCAATTAAGTGATTCATCAGAAAGATATAAAAGATGAAGGGTCTTCCCAATTATTATTCCAAAGAGTTTCAAGGTAGCTACTATTAATTTCAAAGAAAGAGAATGAGAGTAGGAAGAAAAAGGTATCAGGACTGGAAAGGTCTGGAAAGGTCTGGGAATCTGGAAAGGTCTAAGAAAGAACTTTGGTGTGATTAGCAATACATGGCAGACACCAAAAGCAAATAGTTCAGAGGCCAGCCAAGTCTGAATCAATCATTTTGCTAAACAAACAAAAAATTGTATACCCAGTTTTATAAAGCCATTAATTTTTCAAATTAAAAAATCCCTTGAGTCTGCAACATTCCATGAATAGTGGAAAGCTTTAAAAATTCCATGGCCCTAAGGTGAAAATGGCAGAAAGTGAAGAGGAACTAAAATGCCTCTTGATGAAAGTGAAAGAGAAAAGTGAAAAAGTTGACTTAAAGCTCAACATTCAGAAAACGATTGTGGCATCTGGTCCCATCACTTCATGGGAAATAGATGGGGAAACAGTGGAAACAGGGTTAGACTTTATCTTTTGGGGCTTCAAAATCACTGCAGATGGTGACTGCAGCCATAAAATGAAAAGATGCTTACTCCTTGGAAGGAAAGTTATGACCAACCTAAATAGCATACTCAAAAGCAGAGACATTACTTTGCCAACAAAGATCCATCTAGTCAAGGCTATGGTTTTTCCAGTGGTCATGTATGGATGTGAGAGTTGGACTGTGAAGAAAGCTGAGTGCTGAAGAATTGATGCTTTTGAACCATGGTGTTGGAGAAGACTCTTGAGAGTCCCTTGGACTGCAAGGAGATCCAACCAGTCCATCCTAAAGGAAATTGGTCCTGGGTGTTCTTTGGAAGGAATGATGCTAAAGCTGAAACTCCAGTACTTTGGCCACCTCATATGAAGAGTTGACTCATTGGAAAAGACTTTGATGCTGGAAGGGATTCGGGGCAGGAGGAGAAGGGGATGACAGAGGATGAGATGGCTGGATGGCATCACTGACTCGATGGACATGAGTTTGAGTGAACTCTAGGAGTTGGTAATGGACAGGGAGGACTGGCATGCTGCAATTCATGGGGTCGCAAAGAGTCGGACACAACTGAGTGACTGAACTGAACTGAACTGAAGGTGAAAATACCTACCAAAGGCACACACATTTCATATGTGACTTAGGAAAATAATAATCAAGTGGAAATCTACTCTAGGGCAGGGCCAGGAGCTATTGGAAATGATGAATGCTCCTTCCAGTGAATAGAATCAAAATATTATTAAAGGACATCCCTGATCTCAGGATAGGAGGATTCTTGACGGCCTCACAGTGAAATTTCACAACTACTATGGGTTAATAACTATAACCTATCTTCCAATTTTATTTTGTCAAAAGTAGATCTGTTCTCATTTTACAATTGTGTGCTGAGTCTGTGTGGGGAAGGTTTTATGTTTGTTTGTTTGACACAGTATTTAGAAATGTTTGAAAAGACAGCTGCTACATTAGCCTGAGTCCTTGAGTAGTCGACAATATGGACTTTTAGTGTGAACAAGAAAACATTCTTGCAATTTTAAGCCTCTGAGAACTTGGAGTTGCATTATTATAGCACTGCATAGCTTAGCCTAGTACAAATCTGAAACAAATAACTGCTTCCTTGGGCCTATATCCTCTTCAAGCTGCTATTCTGTTTCCTTTGTTCTTCTGCTTCAGATTGATTTGTAAAAAAAGTGTGAGATGGCCATGTACACACTGCTACATTTAAAATAGCTAACCTACAGGACCTACTGTATAGCACAAGGAACTATGCTCATAAAGTTATGTGGCAACCTGGAAGGGAAGGGAATTTGGGGAAGAATGGATACATGTATATGAGTTCCTTTGCTGTTCACCTGAAATGATAAAAACAATAATTAGTTATGCCCCAATACAAAGCAAAAAGCTTTTAAAAAGTAGTATAGATCTTTTTCTTCACTCTCATTTACTTCTTATTCTGTTATTCTCTGATCTTATTCTTTATTATTGAAAACCTCTCACTAAATTCTGTTGCCAGGTACTAGAGACACTGCTCTCTAAGGAATGACCTTCAAGGCTTAGTTGCCTATCTAGACACTGGAGAAGCTTTAAAATTTTGCTTTGAGCAAATATTTGGGTCTGCTTTTTTGTAATCCTTACTCCTATATCAGAGGCTAGGTAAGATAATTTCACTTCCAACAATCTCGATTTTGAAAACACAGTTTATCTATTAAATGACATCCAAAGAATATGAATCCTCCCCAGGTCAGGAAACCAGAGCCCTACAACCACAGGCTTTTGTCAAAGGTCTACCATGACTTGCAGTCTTTTTATTCCCATATAAACCTGGATGGTAGAAGTTGTGTTTAAGAAAGATAATCCAATCAAAGTGTGTTCAGCAATTCCACATAAGCATATCTATACGTTAATCTCAGTTTCAATTAGCCAAATATTTCATAACTAGCTGATATTAGCTTAGCTCCCATAGAATTTTTATTATTAGAATTTACATAGGAAACATTAAAAATCCTCTTGAATTTATAAACATAAGTTAAAAAATAAACTAAAAGGAAAATGTGGAAAGCATTCAGCAGAGCAGTATATAGAAAAGGAAATGCATGAAATAAAAGAGAATGCTAACTGATTGTCTCCAGTTAATGACAGTATGGGGCACTTAAACTTTTTAACTTATATTCATTTTCAAAAAATTATTTTAAAATTGGTTTAAGACCAGAATTGAAAGAGACATGTGTACCTCAATGTTCATCTCAGCACTGTTTATAACAGCCAGGACATGGAAGCAACCTAGACATACATCAGCAGACGAATGGATAAAAAAGCTGTGGTACATATACACAATGGAATATTACTCAGACATTAAAAAGAATACATTTGAATCAGTTCTAATGAGGTGGATGAAACTGGAGCCTATTATACAGAGTGAAGTAAGCCAGAAAGAAAAACACCAATACAATATACTAACACATATATATGGAATTTAGAAAGATGGTAAGGATAATATTGTATGCAAGACAGCAAAAGAGACACAGATGTATAGAACAGTCTTTTGGACTCTGTGGGAGAGAGGGCGAGGTGGGATGGTTTGGGAGAATGGCATTGACACATGTATATTATCATATGTGAAATGGATCTCCAGTCCAGGTTTGATGCATGATACAGGGTGCTCAGGGCTGGTGCACTGGGATGACCCAGAGGGATAGGATGGGGAGGGAGGTGGGAGGGGGGTTCAGAATGGGGAACATATGTACACCCATGGCAGATTCATGTCAATGTGTGGCAAAGCCAATACAATATTGTAAAGTAATTAACCTCCAATTAAAATAAATCAATTTATATTAAAAAATAAATAAGTAAAGTCCAAAAAGAAAAAAAAAATTGCAAAATTGGTTTAGGAACGGGTACTTGTCCTCAAGTGTTCATTTGATTTTTATTGTATATTTTTTTGAGCCATTTGCATGGGGATTATCAAAAGTAAATTAAATGAAACATGCTTTGTAGGATCAATTTCTGTTTCAAGCCTTAAATGTCATTTAGCATGGGACAAATTTGAATCAAAATCAGCAGGAGTAAAAAATAAAAATCAGAATGATGAATGAGAGAAGTAGACTGGCAAATGGTAAAATCTTAGTTGCAAGAATCAGAAAAGAGAATATGACATATAATCAAAGATGAAGAATGATACTAGAGATCTAAACTTACTGCTGATTCAATGTTCACTGTTCAGCTCTAAAAGAGGAAAAAAATTTGAATAGGTTGATATATTGGCGTGCATGTTTATTCTTTAAGATTTTTATTCAAATTTAATAACTCTAATAAGCATATTTAATCAAGGCATTTAAAAGGAAAATTTAAATAAAATTGAAGTGCAAGATACAAAAGGCAGGTTTAAGAAATCCAGCCTAGAATTGTCAGACAGCTTCATATGACCATATCATATTCTGTAATATCAGAGTAAAAAAGAGTAAAACAAATTACTTTTAGAAAAAAATTTTTTTCCACTGAGGTTAAGTAAGACTATTTTGGATTTGGAAGTCAATCTGAAGAGAAATAGCTATGCTTTACTAAGATTTTGGTGTAGAAACTGAAAGACATTTTCATATATGCCTAGAGCAGAAAAGAATAAAAGCTATTTCTGGTTCCTCCTTTTAGGTATAGAGCAGATTTACAATTCACAGTCTGAACACTTAAATCTTCAAAGAGGTAATTGTATTTATTTATCTGTTAGTACTATTCACTAACTTCTTGAATCTCAATTTCTGCCCCACAGCAAAATCAAATTAATAAAGTCAAATGAAAAGTACCTTGGTTATTTCCAGGTTAACTCAGTCTCTTTGGTGTAAATAGTATTTTCAGGCTTCTTTCTTCAGTTCTTAAAATCTGTGAAATCTGTGTCCAGCAGAAGCTTATATAACATCATTACCCAGCAAGGGCAATTGGGTAATGCCATCTGATTTCACATACTCTTTGGTCATTTTAAGGCCAGTGATGTGGGGACCCTTTCTACTTAGGTTTGCCCATGTTCCAACTGCACCCACCACTGTTGTAACTTATTATGTATACTGTCTATCAAGGGCAATTCATAGTGCTTGTCCCTGGGAGCTTGGTTGTTTCTGCCTACATTTCTCTCATCTAACTAGGAATCTGCCCTGACATACAGAAGTGATGGAAAGCCCCTGGGTTGTGACTCAGTTCAGTTCAGTCACTCAGTCGTGTCCGACTCTTGCGACCCCATGAACCACAGCACGCCAGGCCTCCCTGTCCATTACCAACTCCCAGAGTCCACCCAAACCCACGTTCCACTGAGTCAGTGATGCCATCCAACCATTTCATCCTCTGTCGTCCTCTTCTCCTCTTGCCCTCAATCTTTCCCAGCATCAGGGTCTTTTCAAATGAGTCAGCTCTTTGCATCAGGTGGTGAAAGTATTGGAGCTTCAGTTTCAGCATCAGTCCTTCCAATGAACACCCAGGACTGATCTCCTTTAGGAGGGACTGGTTGGATCTCCTTGCAGTCCAAGCGACTCTCAGAGTCTTCTCCAACACCACAATTCAAAAGCATCAATTCTTCAGTGCTCAGCTTTCTTCACAGTCCAACTCTCACATCTATAAATGACTATTGGAAAAACCATAGCCTTGACTAGATGGACCTTTGTTAGCAAAGTAATGTCTCTGCTTTTGAATATGCCATCTAGGTTGGTCATAACTTTCCTTCCAAGGAGTAAGCATCTTTTAATTTCATGGTTGCGGTCACCATCTGCAGTGATTTTGGAGCCCAAAAAACTAAAGTCTGACACTGTTTCCACTGTTTCCCCATCTATTTCCATATCTATGAAGTGATAGGACCAGATGCCATGATCTTAGTTCTGAATGCTGAGCTCTCAGCCAGCTTTTTCACTCTCTTTCACTTTCATCAGGAGGCATTTTTACATGCCTAAACCTTGTGTTTTGTACTAGAATGTGCGTAATTGAAATAGCCCACATTGGAAGAAATCCCAAATATTAGGAGTAGAATAGATTTTAAAAAATGTAATGGACTTTTTAAAAATATAAATTTATTTATTTTAATTGGAGGTTAATTACTTTACAATATTGTATTGGTTTTTCCATACATCAACATGATTCTGCCACAGGTATACCCATGTTTCCCATCCTGAACCCCCCTCCCTCCTCCCTCCCGATACCATCCCTCTGGGTCGTCTCAGTGCACCAGCCCCAAGCATCCAGTATCATGCATTGAACGTGGACTGACAATTCATTTCATATATGATATTATACATGTTTCAATGCCATTCCATTTTTAAAATGCAATAATATGCAAGAATGGAAAAAATTAATAGCTACAAAGAGCAGCATTTATAAATTTCACAAATATAACTCTGAAGGAAGAAATCAGACACCACATAAAATCAGCCTAATAAAGATGACATAGATAAGATATAAACATGTCTATAAAAGAAAACAAGGATGCAGTCACACCAAAAAAAAAAAAAAGAGAGAGAGAGAGAGAGAGAGAGAAAACGTGGCTGTCAGAAAGCCAGGGAGACAGGCTTCTGATAAAACTTTTGGATTTTTGGCTTCCAGAACTGAGAGGAAATAAATTTATGTTATTAAAGCCACCCAGTCTGTGGAATTCTCTTTTGGCTGCTCAAGCAAATTGATACAGATTATGTGTTTTATATAGATAAGGTATACAATGTTAAAAATCAGACTAAACTAATCAACAGTATAAGAATTCAAGATAGTGGAGAATAATGATTGGTAAAAAACACAAGAAAGGTTTATGGACAGCACAGATGTTCCATTTGAAACAATTTATTTAACTATATGTATATTTGTGGATTTTTCTGTATATGTATTATATAACAATAAAATTTATACATTATCTATATTCATTTCTCCATATGTATCTATTCATCTACCTATCTATCTCATAGTAATGGCAGTACAATAAAGAATTTACGAGTACTTGTTCTGTAGTTTGGGTCTATTTCAGGATTTATACAGATTTATCTTGGAAAAACAAATCAGGTCAGTAGGCTCATAATATTTTGAAATGAGAAGTACAAATGTGCACATGCTTTTCCAGATACTAAAATATATTTAAAAGACTTATTGCATAGTCATTAGAGTACATAAATAGGTGTTTTGATCAATGATATTTAACTGCACAGATAAAATACTAATGTTTAAAATATTTTATGTGCAATAATTACTAATTAATAGGGAATGGACTGAAAATTAATTCTTTATTAATAATTGATTTATATTCTACATTGAAATAAATGAAACAAATGTCATGTAGATTTTCTTAAATAAGTTTAGAGCTCAAGGTATTAAAACAATTTTTAAAAACCTGACATGGATATTAACATATTCAAATGATGAAAGAACGTTCTAATCGTAAATACAATGTAAAATATTTAAGAAAAATATATTTGATATAAAACTCCAGACTACACCCTGAATAGTAGCTGTTAATGATTGTGAATGAGAAATAATTGTGTCAATAATATTTAAAGAGTTTATGCAAAAATGGTTTTCCCAAGTGATTGGTAAAGAACCTACCTGCCATTGCAGGAGACATAAGAGACAGGGGTTCAATCACTGGGTTGGGAAGATCCCTGGAAAAGGAGACAGCAACCCACTCCAGTATTCTTGCCTGAAGAATCCCATGGACAGAAGAACCTGGAGGGCTACCATCCATGGGGTTGCAAAGAGTCAGATATGACTGAAGAGACTTAGCACACAGCACCCACAGCAAAAACAGTATAGAGTGCAATTTCAGAGCTGCAATTTAAGAGTGAGCAAATGTGAATTGCAATTTTACAATGTGCTTCCCATTTAACCATGGAAAAGTTACTTAATGTTTTAAATATTAATAGTTTATGTGTAATATACATTTAACAGTATCAATTTTGTAGTTTTGTGAGAGAGATCAAATAAAATAATGCACTGCTTGGCATATTTTAAACATTCAGCTATTATTGACACTATCACAATTCCTATTATTATATTATAAATCTGTAAATTTTCATCCTATAAGTAAGACATAAATAAAATACTCCATTTTTCTTTTCAAAATACGTGAGGTTTGGAATGAAAAAAAGTATGTTGTGTTATTGCTGCGAATACAAATGCTACGTTTCTCATATATAGTTTAGTCAAGAACCTCAATGTTCAGTGTTGTTTATTCCATCAATATTACTTCTACTGTATTTTTAAGCAAATCTGGTTCCTTCTCAAATAGCCTTTTGTTTGGCTTGACGGCTATTTCTCTCAATGTATACTATTTCCATCACTGTTTTAAAATATTCATTATGTTTCTCTTTATGTCTTTTCAAGTCTGGTTTTAGCTTGCTAATTCAGTGTTCATATTTAAAATTTTATCAAGCTTTTAATACAGGTTTTAATTTTCCTTTTTTTTGCCCTTTATTTATTGGGGTGTTTGGTTTTTGCAGAGTTTTTGACCTATTAAATTTCCATTATCCCCAAAGGAGTCAGAAAAATTGTTTTATAAATGGCTGGATTATGTCACTAATTCTTAAAACTTATTCATATCCTAGAGTAATACAAATAAAAACAAACAAAATGGGACCTAATTACACTTAAAGTCTCTGAACAGTAGAGAAAGCCATAAACAATGAAAAGACAACTCACAGAATGGGAGAATTTGCAAAGGATGTGATCAACAAGGGATTAATCTACCAAATATATTAATACAAACAGTTCATGTAGCTCTATGTAAAAATAAATGAATAAATAAAAAAGAGAACCCAGCTCAACCAAAAGCATGGACAGAAGATCTAAGTAAACATTTCTCCAAAGAAGATATGGGCTTCTCTGATAGCTCAGCTGGTCAAGAAGACATAAAAATGGATAAAAAGCACATGAAAAGATGCTCAATATCAGTAATTACCAAATTAATACAAGTCAAAACTACAATGAAGTATCATCTCACATCAGTCTAAATGGACTTCCACCACCAAAAAGTCTACAAAAAATAAATGCTCGAGAGAACCCTACTACACTGTTGGTAGGAATGTTAATTGGTACAACCACTATGGAGACCAGCATGGATATTCCTGAAACAGCTAAAAACTATCATATGATCCTGCAATCCCACTCCTGGGCATATATCAGGAGAGAACCATAGCTGGAAAAGATATTTGCACCCCTATGTTTTTTGTAGCACTATTTACAATAACCAAGACATGGAAACAACCTAAATGTCTATTGACAGTTGAGTGTACAAACAAGATGGGGTACATATATACAATAGAATATTTCTCTGCCATAAAAAGAACAAAATGACATCATTTCCAGCAATATGAATGGGTCTAGATATTATTATACTACGTGAAGGAAGGCAGACTGAGAAACACAAATATCAGATGATATCACTCACATGTGGGGTTTACTTGGGAAAAACGATAGAACGTGAACTTTTCAAGACAGAAGTCAACTTGATACCAAGAAGAAACTTATGACTATGAAAGGGGAAATGTTGGTGGAGGGAGGGATAAATGAGGAGCTCGGGATTAACACATACAAGGATTGACTGTATAACACAGGAAACTCGACTCAATATTCTGTGATAACCAATATGAGAAAAGAAGCTGAAAAAGAACGACTGTATATATGTATAAGTGAATCACTTTGCTGTACATATGAAACAAACACAGTATTGTAAATCAAGTATATTATGATAAAATTTTAAAAACTCACTGTTTCCTTTTCATTAATAATACAAGGCAAAATTATGAACATGGCCTTCATAATTCAGCTGTTGTATTCTTCAACATCTCCTACTCTATGCCTCCTACCTCATTATACTCCAACCACACTTGCTTTGAATGCTTCAAATGTTCAGTCTTTCCCAATTCAACTATCTGTGATATAGTTATCCCTCTGGAACAGCCACTATTCTTTCATATTTTATGTCAATTAAAATATCAATTTTGAGAAGGCTTCCATAAACCATACAAGATAAAAGAATTTCTCACTCATTTGCATCTCTATTTATTCACCTTATAGTCTCCATATATTTCTCTACTGTCATTTTTCATACTTTGTCATTATTCATTTATTTTTAAAATTTACAATGTTTTTTCATCAACTAGGTTCCATAAGGTAAATTTTAGGAACTCAGGAGCTTATCAGAGTATTCTCTTCAAAAGACCATGCAAACTATCAGCATATAATAAACACATCTTATATCAATGAATTAACCTTATGGAAGGGTAACATGGAATTAATACAAATGATGAAAAGCATTCATGTTGATGTAGATTTGACTTTGATCTTGAAAATATGTAAATATGAATAGCTCTCCTGTAGGAGTCTGAGTTTTCTTGAAATCCAAAATACTCTACTTTAGCAAGCAAAAGGCATCAAGGAAATCAATGGTCAGTCATGTATGCCTTCCACTTTAAGAAAACCTCAGTAAGATTGGTTTATCTCAGGGGTTCCTATCTGAATAGACATGATAACATTCAAAATAACTCTTCATGGGACTTTCCACCTTAAGTTAGGGTATTATAGGAGGGACTCATTATATTGGTTTTTAAGGACTGATTTTTATTTAAAAGCTCTGGCCCTCCAGTTCCATTGTGCATATGCTCTCATTCCAAGGAGTAAAAGCCTGAACTAGTGTTGCGGTGTCATCCTTGCTCTATTTATATTTAGAAAAGTTACCTATATGGGGATATAAACATCATTTTTTATCATGGTCAAAATAAGGATTGGGAACACTTGTACACCCATGGCGGATTCATGTTGATGTATGGCAAAACCAAAACAATATTGTAAAGTAATTAGCCTCCAAATAAAATAAATAAATTTAAATTACAAAAAAAAAGTTTATCATAGTAAAAGTTTATGGTCAAAAATATACAGTTGTAAAAATATTTGCTTCTTTTTTGCAGATTTTAATAACCATGCAGATATATGGTATAATCAACTACTTCTAAAAGACAGGATGATGGCACTTAATCTCAACCTGTCTCAAACACTGTATCTAACAAACCTCCATCTTCCCACTTATAAGCAGAATTTACTAACATGTAAACCTATTAAAATGACCAGGTAGGTGCTTTGTGTACAACAAAAGCATGAAGATTATCTTCCAAATATTTTCCAACTACATTAACACTGCTTCCTTAGCAGTTTCCTGTGCTACTGCAATATTCTTTACATTCTTTGACTATTTTTGCCATTCTTTAATAAAGTATGGTCTGATTGCTTGCCCTTGAAATGTATGGCTAATTCAACAATTCAATAGTTTAAAATTATGTTAAGCATTGCCTATACTCTCTCTTTCAGGGAAATTTGTGATTCACAACAGCATATTAACATCTCTGAGAAGCCTCTGTTGAGGCTCCAAATCCATTATCTCTGTTTTGGTTTACTTCAGAAATAAAGAAGAAAAAGGTAATTTTAAAAGAAATTTGCAGGGATAGAGTAGATCTCAGTAAACTCCCTCACTGCCTCCAGTTGGCACAACTAGGTCAGTGGGCTTGGCAGCACTCTGGGTCTGGGGGGAAACATTTGCCAGGTCAGAGGAGCCAAAGAGCAAAAGCACTGCTATTAGATCCCCTGCCTTATCGGCACCCGGAGACAGCTTATGCCATCCTATAAGGCAGTGATGTTGGTGCTCTGCAGGCCACTTCTCAACGCCCTAAGAGCATGATTCGGCACCTCGAAAGTCTTGCTGTGTCATACAAGGGGCATCTCCTCCTATCTGCTTTCTCAAAGTGGGGCCAGTAGTTTTCCATTTACATTTCTTCAGGACCTTCTATTACACACTGCCCACTAAAGCTCTAAGGTCAAGCAATCTGTTTAATTCTGATTAACCCAATCTTTCGAAAGACATGTGACCAGAGAACCCTTTTTTCCAGCTCCCAGCTGGTGTCTAGTACAAATAGCATGTAGAGAATGCTGACCTACCAATGATCTCTCCCTATATTTGTTTGCTTACATGACTCCTACTAAGAAAAATGGATTAAAAGGGCTGAGATGCCATTTCTGTGATCTCTGTGGGCTAAAATCACGAAGTTGCAGCTGTATACCTTTTTATGGAGCATATTTTAATGAGAACACTCTACAGTATAATATAGACACTAATATAAAGCTAAGTATATAGGGCAGAATGTAGCTTCTGATACCCGTTTTCTGTTTCTCTTCATTAAGGAAGCAAAGAGTCGGAAAGGACTGAGTGAATAAGCATATACACACACACAAGGAACTTGTAACAACCTTTAGTAAGTGGGTCTAAGGAGAGAGCTGCAATACAATTCTAGATCTTCCTCTGAGTGTTTCACTTAGTTTGTTTTGGGATATTTCTTTCTTTCTACTTATCAGCTTTTAGTGAATATTTTTAGCATTTTGCCTTCATTTGTTCAGTTATTTCTGAAAGTATTAAGACCACTTGCTCCCATACTGCCTACTTTTCTCTTCCTTCCTCATTATTTCAGGAACTGATTTCAGTAAGTTGGCATATGTTCCCCTGTAACTTAGTCTACTTTGCCTATCCTTAGGGAAGCACATCTTTATCTGTATTTATATGTACTTTGTATTTATTTAAAATAAATAAATTATATATACTCTGAGAATTTCTTAGCAGTGTATTGTTGAAACTCATTATATAAAGTTGGGCATGGTTTTCATACAGTAATATTCTAAAGCATCATGTAATGACACTTATGGCTGGTGGAAATATAGGGGGAAAGTATACTTAATACATTGCAGAAGAAAATGGAAATTGACACTATTTTTTTTTGAAGAGCAATTTGATATTGATAAAATAAGAATGAAATCAATACAATTATATATATATAAACATATATAATATGTCTTATACAATACAACTTATGGTATACAGAAACTATAAATAGATTAAATACATAGCAGTGATTATGTTTAAAAAATGATGGCACAACACCCTTTTAACTGATGTTTACCTTTTTCTCTAATCTATCTTTTAGTACACTAAAAAAAAAAAAAGAAACCTGACTTAAGATGGTGCCAAAAAAAATGTTTTCTCTCCAACTTGCCTTTAAAATTGATAAAGAAGGCATCATATCAATAGGCAGATGAATATGCAAATTTAGAACTCTAAGTCCAGGGCAGAATATTCAAATATAGGAGGACATTGCTAGGGTTCTCTTAACTTTTTTTTTTGAGTTCTGGTTACTTAGAAATGTTTATCTTGAGTTTTTAAGAAGTTGCACATTTATGGTTTGGGCACTTTTCTCTATGTGTGTTAATTTCAAAGAAATTTGGAGTTAATAAAAGATATGCCTGCCTGTAAAATTTAATTTTCCACAGTACACTAGATTTTTTACAAACTGAATAGAATGTATATTATCCTTCTCTTATTATTTATTTTTTTAAAATTTTATTTATTTACTATTTTTGACTGTGCCGGGTCTTCATTGCTGTGCAGGCTTTTTCCTAATTGTGGTGAGCAGGGCTATGCTTAGTTGTGGTGTGTGGGCTTCTTATTGTGGTGTCTTCTCTTGTGTGGAGCATGGGCTGTGGGGCACAGGCTTCAGTAGATAATAGGACATGGGCTCAGTAGTGGCAGCTCCCGAGTTCTAGAGCACAGGCTCAGTAACTGTGGTGCATGGGCTTAGTTGCTCAGTGGCATGTGGGATCTTCCCGGATCAGGGAATGAACTGTGTCTCCTGTGTTGGCAGGACGATTCTTTACTACTGAGTCATCAGAGAAACCCTATCTTTTTATTATAAACATGCAGCTGATTGTCAATGATTTTGGCAGGAGAATGGAGAAATTTAGATCTAGATCTGAGTTTCTTAAACTCAGCACTATTGACATCTTTTGGTGAATAATTCTTTGTTGTAGGGAGCTTTCCCTGGCATTGTAACAGTATTTTGGCCTCCATTCACAAGATGCCAGTAGTATCCTCCTATTTGTAGTAATCAAAAATACATCCAAATGTTGTCAAGGGTAGGGCTTCCCAGGTGGCTTAGTGGTAAAGAATCTCCTTGCCAGTTCCAAAGATGCAGGCTCAATCCCCGAGTATGGCAGATCCCCTGGAGGAGGAAATGTCAACTCATTCCAGTATTCTTGTCTGAAAAATCCCATGGACAAGGGAACCTGGTGGTCCTTTTGGGTCCTCCGGCAGTCCATAGGTTCACAAAGAATCTGACACAACCGAGTGACTGCACATGTATGCAGACCTTCTTTAACATTATGGCATATACTCATAATTTTAAGGAATCAAATTTCATGCACAAAATAAAGTTATTCTTTTTAATGAGGTAAGTTCTTTGGTGAACACTTCTTGGCCAGCTTGTATTAATATTTTATACCAGCTACTATGGTGATGGAGTAGCATCCAATTACTTCTTATTTCCTGGAGCATCTTTAATGGAAAGTGTCATCCATCAGCTAATGTACAGTGTTTTGATCTAAATGGTTATGTTAACCTAGGTGACTCTGGAAGGTAAGGAAATGAGTGAAACAGTGAGGGTGTAACTGCTGGCAATTTGTTATGATTGTATAGTTTATATAGTTAAAATTCCCCATATTATTATGAACTGTTGTACTTTAAAGGATAAAGTATTTTCACCAGAGATGGCTCCTGTTGTGTGAAATGCCTTCAGGGGACAAACTCTGCATAATGTAAAACCCTGTGAATGAGGTATTCACTGTAATAGATGAGCAGCAGACTTCCTCTTGTATTCACAGAAAAACTGCCCAGCAAAACGCCCCCAGACGCAGACAGGATTAAATTCATCATGCTCCTTTGAGGGTGAGAGACAAGTTTGAACATTTTATATGTACTCTGGCTTGAATTAATATATGCTTTTAATTAGTCTAGCTCTCAGAAAACCTGAGAGAACATCAAAAACCCAAGATGTTTGGGCACAAAGAATGTTTAAGCAAACGCACTGTCAAAACAATACTGCTATGATGTTTTTACTAGATGTTATTATGCTTTATCTCAGTTAGAATGTTTATCTTATGGATATTAAAAAGTCTGAAGCATTCTTTTTCAAGATGCACAAGGAATTATCATGTGACTTAAAATATGTTTGGGGAAAGCAATTGATGCTTAGGCTTAACATATGTTCCTCATTCTCTATTTTCCTTTGCCTACCCACACCATATTAATTTTACACCTATAATGGAAATGTTTTGCCTAGACATTAATAATCTTGAGTTTTCTGTTTGATACATAAGAGTAAGGGAAATTGCATATGAAAGTCTCAGCTGATAAAACATTTCATTCAACCCTGAACAGATTTTCTACTCCTTATTAAGGGTACCACTCTATTACAAGTCTCTGGACTTATGTATACATACATAGGGTTTTAGGAATTCTAAGGGATTCTGAGTGACCTGGCTCATAGTGTGACTGGATAATCTTGCCTGTGTGAGATGCTGCACATGATCAGAGCACAGGGGAAATATCTGAACCTCAGTCAGTGCCAAGAAAAGTTCCAGGTTTGGAACACATTTTTTCCTGTGTAAACAGACTGTCTAAGGCAAATTTGATCCCATCTTTGTGGTTCGTAATCTCCACAGCTAAAAGTGGAGAAAGTGAAAGTGTTAGTGGCTCAGTGGTGTCCGACTCTTTGTGACCCTCATGGGCTGTAGCCCACCAGGCTCCTATGTCCATGGAATTCTTCAGGCAAGAATACTGGAGTGGGTTGACACTCCCTTCTCCAGAGGAACTTCCCAACCCACGGATCAAACCCTGGTCTCCTGCATTGTGGGCAGATTCTTTACCATCTGAGCCTCCAGGGCAGCCCTAAGTGGAGACAGGGCATTCTGGGGGTTACTTCTATTGGTGGGGGGATGGTCTATCAATATTTTAAAATGCTTTGCAAGTTTTACTGGTCTTCTATAATCACAAATACTCTGCTTTGGTTATAAGAACAGCCTCTAGACCAAAGTTGACGCTCAAGTCTTTAGGTGTCTGAAATGCTTTCCTAAACTGAATTTATTTCACTAGTAATTATACGCAGCTGACTCTCCGCCCTACTTGGATCAAGTATGTGTGACAAAAGGAGGCCTGACTAGGATTTGGAATCAGTAGTGGTTTTAGGCTGGGAGCCCTGATAAGGAGTAGGATTGATTTAGAAAGAATGGAGAGGAGGAATACTGTATAAAATACAAGGTTTTATAACTCACGTCCTTATGTTTATAGGGAGCTGACTTTTGTTGACATATGATGATGTTATTCTTACCACAGATTATGAAATCATAAAGACCTGTTTTCTGATACAGGTTCTTTCCTTACTGGCATTTTTATCTTTGGTAATTTTCTTAATCTCCTAGTGCTCATAGTTTTTATTTAAAATGGGAAATAATAATTCTTGACACAATTACTTTAATGGAGAATATAAGCAATAAGTTCCTTTAAAACAACTAAGTGGTTAGCAAAGAAATCTAGTTGAGCATTGAGGTTGTTCTTTATGTATGACAGAGAGAACAATGGATCCCCAGAAATAGATTCAGTGTAAGGCTGTGAGATTTTGAAAACAAGAACTATACCTAAATTCACTTTTCGCAATAGCATCAACAAAGTGCTTTGTATATAGTGAATATCATGTATATTAAATTAATTGAATGGCTGATGGAATAAATCTATTTCTAAGGAGAAAAGAAAATCTGGCAGGATATTGTTATATCCAGTTGTGTGCTGTGCAGTGAAATCACTGATTCTAGAATGTTCTCACCATCATAGACACAAATTATTAGATCATTGACCTCAGTCTTAATTTTTACATAAGAATTATATTCCTGTCTTATTTTTAACTTGAAACACATTGGAGTCTCATTTTAGACATTTTGAGGAATTAAAAACTCATTATAAACAGGTAGTAGATAATTTATTGCCACAATATTATTCTAGTACTGAGGAATCTTGGCCAGATATAATTTAGTACTTATAGAAACATCTTTCAAGCACTATAAACTTCTATTAATAGATGGTGATAATGCTTTACACACTTTGGAAAAAGATTTCTCTATTCTATATCCAAAAAGAAAGTGCTATATTTAACTGAGTTAACAAATGAAAAATGTACTTTTGAAAGTGACATTACAATGGGTAATTCATAAAGTTCATTTCTACTTGTTTGGGTAGTATTCTCAAACAAATATATATATATATGTATATATATATATATATACATATATATGTAAAATTGGGATTTGCTGTCATTTTTATTTTATTGGCTTCAAAAACATTTGATGCATTAGCAAATGACAGTAACAGTGGCATATGGCTAATAAATAAATTATATTTCCTAAATAAATACTTTAGCTACATGTTTTTTTCTCTTTTCTTCCAGTTTTACTCTGATA
This sequence comes from Neotragus pygmaeus, assembly GCA_006410875.1. Lineage (NCBI taxonomy): Eukaryota > Metazoa > Chordata > Mammalia > Artiodactyla > Bovidae > Neotragus > Neotragus pygmaeus. The sequence goes on along the minus strand of SJYV01045742.1, from coordinate 44,385 downwards.
TGATTAACATACAGTACTATATAAGTTTAAGATGTATAGCCTAATGATTAGATTTAAATATATCATGAAATGTTTACAAGTTTAGTGAACATCTATCATCTCATATAGATGCAAAATTTTCTAAAACATTTACAATGAATATTTTTTAATTTATAAAAGCTATTAAATAAATGTTTTCTACACTTGAGATTTCAAAGTATTTTAAAAGTTAGGTCCTGTAAAAATGTTAAAAATTTCTCCTGTTTATATTCTAAGAATAACACAAAGTCTAATATTATTAATAGTCTATTTCTAAAGAAGATGTTTAGTTCTATAATCTGTCAAATTTATTTGAAATAAATAAGGCCAATACAAAAAATATACATACTATATATCTTATCTGTTCAGTTCATTCGCTAAGTCGTGTCTGACTATTTGTGACCCCCATGGACTGCAGCATGCCAGGCTTCCTTGTTCATCATCACCTTCTGGAGCTCGTTCAAACTCACGTCCATTGAGTGGGTGATGCCATCCAACCATCTCATTCTCTGTCCTTACCTTCCTCTGCAATCAATATTTCCTACCATCAGGGTCTTTTCCAGTGAGTCAGTTCTGCTCATCAGGTGACCAAAGTAATGGAGTTTCAGCTTCAGTATCAATCCTTCCAATGAATACTCAGGATTGATTTCCTTTATGATTAACTGGTTTGATCTCCTTGCAGTTCAGGGACTCTGAGTCTTCTCCAACACCACAGTTCAAAAGCATCAGTTCTTTGGCACTCAGCTTCCTTTATAGTCCAACTCTCACATCCATACATGACTACTGGAAAAACCATACTTTTGATTAGATGGACCTTTGTTCGTAAAGTAATGTCTCTGCTTTTTAATATGCTCTCTAGGTTGATCATAGCTTTTCTTCTAAGGAGCAAGAATCTTTTAATTTCATGGCTGCAGTCATCATCTGTAGTGATTTTGGAGTCCAAAAAATAAAATCTCTCACTGTTTCCAATGTTTCCCCATCTCTTTGCAATGAGTGATGGGACTGGATGCCATGATCTTATTATTTTGTGTTGAGTTTTAAGCCAACTTTTTCACTCTTCTCTTTCACTTTCATCAAGAGGCTCTTCACTTCCTCTTTGCTTTCTGCCATAAGGTTGGTGTCATCTGTGTGTCTGAGGTTATTGATATTTCTCCAGCCCTCTTTATTCCAGCTTTTGCTTTATCCACACTGGCTTTTCACATGATGTACTCTGCATATAAGTTAAATAAGCAGGGTGACAATATACAACCTTGACATACTTCTTTCCCAATTTCTTATATGTATAGTGTTTATATATATTTAATATATACATATATATGTATCTGAATTTATCTAGTAATTTATTTGAACTACCTAGGCTAATGTGAAGATATATAATGTATACTGCATATATATTATATATCAATATGTTAATATATAATATGTATTATAGATATATTAAATATATATTTAATTTATTTTTAGACTGGTTCAATCTTTGTCCAGACTTTACAACAACTGTGGGTTTACTTGAGATCTTTCCAAGCTTGGAAGGTTATATGTGGGCTTCGGATTCTAAGTTAAATAGATGCATAAATAAACTTAAGAAAGAAATGATATTTATCATGGAGAATACTATTGGTCAATTACACATATGAGATAGACAAGGAAAAAATCCAGTCTTCCTTAAAAGTAGATTCTTCAAGATTAGGATGACAGAATCTTTTTAGAAATGGTCATATAGAAGCAAAGAACCTGGTAGAACATAGTTGCAACAAAAGCTGCCAATGAACGATACCCAGGGCAAAACACTTCATTTTTAAAAAATACACTCAGTATTATGGATATTTATTATCCACGATTATAAAAACCATGGGGCTCACAACCATGGAAAAACTGTCNTTCTTCACCTGTCTCTTATACACATCTCCAATGAACGATACCCAGGGCAAAACACTTCATTTTTAAAAAATACACTCAGTATTATGGATATTTATTATCCACGATTATAAAAACCATGGGGCTCACAACCATGGAAAAACTGTCACACCAGATGGAGAAACATAAACTCAAGAAATTGATTGGTGTCAATTACATGACATCTGTGAAAACAATTTTCAATTAGGAAAGTCCTTTATAAGTGTGATTCTATTGTGTCAAGTTACATAGACTCAATTTTGCTACACTTACTTCCAGAGATTTACTAGAGATTGGGATATACCTTGGGATCTCTCCTTTGCAAAGGCTTCTCCTCAGTTCAGTTGAGTTCAGTCGCTCAGTCTTGTCTGACTCTTTGCGATCCCATGAATTGCAGCACACCAGGCCTCCCTATTCATCACCATCTCTCGGAGTTCACTCAGACTCATGTCCATCGAGTCCGTGATGCCATCCAGCCATCTCATCCTCGGTAGTCCCCTTCTCCTCCTGCCCCCAATCCCTCCCAGCATCAGAGTCTTTTCCAGTGAGTCAGCTCTTCGCATGAGGTGGCCAATGTACTGGAATTTCAGCTTTAGCATCATTCCTTCCAAAGAAATCCCAGGGTTGATCTCCTTCAGAATGGACTCGTTGGATCTCCTTGCAGTCCAAGGGACTCTCAAGAGTCTTCCCCAACACCACAGTTCAAAAGCATCAATCCTTCGGCGCTCAGCCTTCTTCACAGTCCAACTCTCACATCCATACATGACCACAGGAAAAACCATAGCCTTGACTAGAGGGACCTTAGTCGGCAAAGTGATGTCTCTGCTTTGGAATATGCTATCTAGGTTGGTCATAACTTTTCTTCCAAGGAGTAAGCGTCTTCTAATTTCATGGCTGTAGTCACCATCTGCAGTGATTTTGGAGCCCAAAAATATAAAGTCTGACACTGTTTCCACTGTTTCCCCATCTATTTCCCATGAAGTGATGGGACCGGATGCCGTGATCTTCGTTTGTGAATGTTGAGCTTTAAGCCAACTTTTTCACTCTCCTCTTTCACTTTCATCAAGAGGCTTTTTAGCTCCTCTTCACTTTCTGCCATAAGGGTGGTGTCATGTGCGTATCTGAG
>SJYV01045742.1:25656-36383 GCA_006410875.1 Neotragus pygmaeus | reverse complement strand
CCAAGGATAGAGGAGCCTGGGGGCTACGGTCCATTGTTCCATGTCCAGTTCTAACTGTTGCTTCCTGATCTGCATATAGATTTCTCAAGAGGCAGGTTAGGTGGTCTGGTATTCCCATCTCTTTCACAATTTTCCACAATTTATTGTGATCCACACAGTCAAAGGCCCTCAGATGATCTTTCATTCTACTTTCCAGAGAAAACTGAAGCTATCATTTTCTACTCACCACTACAAAACTGGCTTTCCTGGTGGCTCAGAGGTTAAAGCGTCTGCCTGAAATGAGGGAGACCTGGGTTCTATCCCTGGGTTGGGAAGATCCCCTGGAGAAGGAAATGGCAACCCACTCCAGTATTCTTGCCTGGAGAATCCCATGGACAGAGGAGCCTTGTGGGCTACAGTCCACGGGGTTGCAAAGAGTCAGACATGACTGAGCAACTTTCCCTACAAAAGTATAAAGCTACTAGAATCTAACCTATTATTACAGTTTTTACTTGTATGCATACATTATGTTTTCACCTTTATAAAGATAATTTCCCCACTGTGTTTTAAACATATCTCCTCCAGATCCCCACCAAGTATCAATGTCCTCTCAGTTGAATCCTCTTCAGTAGTATGTAAATATGCTTATCAAACTCTCCTTGATTCCACATATTCTTTTCTTGCTTTATAAACTTTATAATCCATTTCCTCTTAACAGCCAAACATTAAAAAACTCCTCTCAAATTTTGTTCTGATTTCACTTGTTTCTCAACTTATTGAAAGTTGATTCTTATTCCACCACTGCTGAAGTAGTTCTCCTTAAAGTTAGCAATTCTATGATGCTAAATCTAAAGAACAGTTTTCAAAATTGGTCTAACTTAATTCTCAGTGGTATTCAGTATTTCATTCTTCATGGGCTTCCATTGTACTGCACTTTTCTGGTAGTTTTATTTCTACTTATCTGGCAATTCTTTGTAAATCACTCTTGGCAGTTCATTTTCCTCTAACTGGTAATTAAATATGTGTTTAACCATAATAACTGTTAATGTTTATGTAGAAAAAGAAAAAGCATTAATTCTAAATTCAGTTCTATCTCAATTCTAACCCAGATTCACACTCATTAACCATGGGTCCATGGGTCCATGAACATGGTAGTTATCTTTTTGAATCATAATTTAATTAACTATATAATGGAGCCATTTATCTTCAGGTATTTATCAAGTCAGAAGCTGTGTTCTAGGATCTAGGGTAAAATAGGCAACAAAATCAACAATGACTCTTCATTCTTATGAAGCTTACAGTCCAGCAGAGGCAATAGATATGTCATGCTAATGTAAAAATTAAAAAAATAATACTCTAGTTAACCTGCCATTGTTTGAGTTAGACATATGTAAAATATCTTATAAAATAATCAATACAATGTTGTTGTTATGATTTTAACTTCTACATTAAAATCTATTCTACTGCACAGAGTGGATATCTTATTGCAATCATCTGGAAATTGTGTATAGTCACAAGGAATTGACACCCTGACTTTGATGGCTTAACTCAGTGGAAGCCATCATCACCTCTAAGATTCTAAATATATATTCACACGTGTGAAAGCACATTCATACATGTGCATTAACACATTTACAGATAGAGAATATTACTGAAAATATTCAGAGCTCCTTTTTGTCATGTCAAATTACTTAGCTTGTTCTAATGTATATTTTCTATCAACTTACTTTTCCTGTGTTTATTTTTTGTGTTCAATTTAAGAGATCGTCTAGTAAAGCCATAATAAACCTTGTGAACTTTGTAACATAAACTCCTTTATGAATTCTATAATAATATGAAATCTCTACGTTCTTTTCAAACATAATATCAAGTCACATGTCTTGGTGAATGCTCTGAAACCACAATTCCATGCACAATATTTGGATTAAATCTCTTGGTGGTATCTGGCTACTTCCGATTCTAACCATGGAGAGTCTCTTGGTGATAAGCCTTTTATGTTGGAACCACAAAAAGAAACAAATTTAACCACTCTTATAGTTAAACACACTATTACATAATAGACACTAGAGAAGAGTAATAAACTTTTGAATTCTAAAACTAGAATGATATATTTCTGGCAAATGGCAGAGGTTTATGAACCCAAACATTCTCAGTATTGCAACTTATTTTAACATAGAATAATATACTTGTACTTCTGCCAAAACAAGAGTTCCTGAATCATTCTGATCAGCTATCAACTATAAATTCTGACAATGGAATAACCACCAGTCTCCTCCTTCCTTGTGCGATGCTGACATATTTAAGTATTCAAGCAGTCGTTCATTACATGAGCTATCTCTATGAATTCAGGCTTCCAAGACACTGTAGAGACATCTTTTAATGTGTTCACTTTAATGTGCATGCTTAGTAATGTTTTCCTTTGCACATCATTATTTAACCTTTAATGTTTTCAGGTGGTTCCTGTATAAAGATGCTAATAAAGTCAAGATTTTCCAACAAATGTTCTTACTATCAATTGTAACAAGTAAACCAATTCTATTTGCTATTAAGCTTAAAAAAAAAAACTCAAAAAAGTACAGTATATTGTTCATGTTAGATCACAGGGCTTCCTAACAGGTTGGATGGCATCACTGACTCAGTGGACATGAGCTTGAGCAAACTCTGCTGCTGCTACTGCTAAGTCGCCCCAGTCGTGTTCGACTCTGTGAAACCCCAGAGACGGCAGCCCTCCAGGCTCTCCCATCCCTGGGATTCTCCAGGAAAGAACACTGGAGTGGGTTGCCATTTCCTTCTTCAATGCATGAAAGTAAAAAGTCAAAGTGAAGTTGCTCAGTCATGTCCAACCCTTAGCAACCCCCTTGGACTGCAGCCTACCAGGCTTCTCTGTCCATGGGATTTTCCAGGCAATAGTACTGGAGTGGGGTGCCATTGAGCAAACTCTGGGAGATGGTAAAGGACAGGGAAGCCTGGGATGCTGTGTCCATGGGGTTGCAAGGAGTCCAATAGGAATGAGAGATTGAACAACAACAGGGTTTCCTAGGTGGCACCAGTGGTAAAGAACCCGCCTTCAATGCAGAAGACATAAGAGGCGCAGGTTTGATTCATGGGTTGGGAAGATCCCCTGGAGAAGGGCAGGACAACCCACTCCAGTTTGGTTGCCTGGATAATCCCATGGACAGAGGAGCCTGGCAGGCTATGGTCCATTGGGTTGCAAAGAATTGAACATGACTAAAGCCACTTAGGATGCATAGTTAAATGCAACCTAAGTGCACCATTGTTGATATACTATGAAAGTATCATGTTCAACCTCTTTTCCATAACACTTGTCAATTGTTTTTCTAACTTGAACTCTTCTAATTTCAGAGCATAGAAAGCCCACTTAATTGGGGAAATACCTTGCTTTACTCCAAGCATGTATTTCTAAAGGGAGTGGAAAATCTTATTCTGAAAGCCCCTGTTTGACAGCATTTCTAGGCACTTTACTTATATTAACTCGTGTATCTCACATTTTTATTCAGTTCAGTTCAGTCGCTCAGTCGTGTCCAACTCTTTGCGACCCCATGAATCACAGCACGCCAGNTCCAGGATAGATCACATACTGGGCCATAAATCTAACCTCAATAAATTCAAAAAAATTGAAATCATTCCAATGACATTTTATACAGAAATAGAAAAATTAATGCTAAAATTCTTATGGAACCACAGAAGACTCCCAATAGCCAAAGCAACTTTGAGCAAGGACAAATCAGAATCACTTCCTGTTTCAAAATGTATAACCAACCCACAAAACTTAAAACAGCATGATAAATACAGGCATGTAGATCAATGGGACAGAACAGAGAGCCCGGAAATAAACCCACACACATACAGTCATGGGATTTTCAACAAGGGTGGCAAGAATATTAATACAATAGTGCAGTAAGTCAGACAAAGACAAATATCATATGTTATCACTTATATGTGGAATCTGAAAAAAATTATACAAATGAACTTATTTACAAAGCAGAAATTGACTCAAACACATAGAAAAACAAACTTATAGTTACCAAAGGGGAAAGGTGGTCGGGAAAGAAAAATTAGGAGTTTGGCAATAACGCATACACCTGAAGAAGAAAATGGCAACCCACTCCAGTATTCTTGCCTGGAGAATTCCATGGACAGAGGAGCCTGGCAGTCTACAGTCCATGGGGTCGCAGAGAGTTTGACATGACTGAGTGACTATCATTCACGCACTCACTAAACACACTACTACATATAACATAGGTAAACAAAGGCCTACTGTATGGCACAGGGAATTACAAACAATATTTTGTAATAACTCACATGTGAAAAGAATCTAAAAAATAATATATACATTTATATACAACTGAATCATTTTGTTGTACACCTAAAACTAACACAACATTGTAAGTCAATTATACTTCAATAAAAAATAAAAATTAGAAGTAAACCACCATAAGATATAACCTCATACTTGTTAAGGTATCTATGATCAGGAGGAAAAGAAAGATAAGCGTTTGCCAAGATGTAGAGAAATGAGAACCCTTGTACACTATTGGTGGGAATGTAAATTGCTATAATCACTATGCAAACAGGAAATTTCTCAAAAAAATTAAAAATAAAACTACCATATGATCCAACAATCCCACTTCTGGTTATATATCCAAAGAAGTTAAAATCAAGATCCTGAACAGACATCTGTGCTTCCATATTCACTGTAGCATTATTCACAATAGCCAAGACATGGAAACAGCTCAAGTGCCATCCATGGATGAATGGATAAAGAAAATGTGATACATACAACGGAATGTTATTCAGCCTTTAAAAAAAAGAGAAGGAAATTCTGCCATGTGCAACAACATGGATGAACCTGGAAGGCATTATGCTGAGTGATACATAAGCCAGACCACAAGAACAAAAACTACATGATGCCACTCACATAAGAAACCTAAAAGAGTCAAATCATCGAAGCAGAGAGTAGACTGGGGGCTGCCAGGGGCCAAGGGAGGGAAGTGTTAGACAAAAGGTACAGAGTTTCAGTGTACAAAATGACTGAGTCCTACAGATCCCCTGTGTGCCATTGTGCCTGGAGTTAACCATATTGTACTGTATACAGTTAGGATCTTGCTAAGAGGACAGATCTTACATTAAGTGTTCTTATCCCAAAATAATCATTATCATCTTCATCATTTAAGGGAGGAGCACTCAGGGAGAATGGGAGAAAGAGGGTATTGGGTGGGAAGCAAAAGGCCACATCCGAGAATCAAGAAGGCAAAACCAATACAATATTGTAAAGTAAAAAAATAATAATAATAATAAAATTTTTTTTTAAAGAAGAAGAACGGAGCAGGAGGAAAGAGTGACCTCAGTTAAGGATGGGAAGGCAGATAGAACCAGTTCTTCCCAGCCTCGAAGGCCACGCTAGAGACTGTGCTTTTTTCCTAAGGGCAGAGGAAGGTTTTAATTAGAAAGCAATGTGATCGGGTTTCTGTTTTCGTCACTGTTCTGCAATGTGAGATGGATGAGAGACAGGTGAGAGAGGAGGAGAGATCATTAGAAAGCTATTCGAGTTTTCCAGGTGAGTTACAATGATAGCTTGGCCCAGGATGCCACTGAAAGGGAAAGAGTTGGACAGATTCCACCATATTTAGCAGATAAAGTTGGCATAACTTAGTGATGGAGCAGACTTGAGAGTTGAAGAAAGGTGTTAAAGACACAGAGCTCTCAGATTGTCGAGTTTCATGGACAACTGTGCCACTCCCTCAGAGAGACCGACCTGAAGAGGCTCAGTTCAGTTTTGGACATTTTGGGTTTAAGCAGCCTGGGAAACATCGACAAGACTGGGTCAAGCAGGCAGTTGAGTGCACAGATTTCAAGCCAGAGGACATAGGATACCAGAGATAAAAAAAAATTGATGGAGCCTATTACACGGGAGGCAGTGGATGAGCTTGCCAGGGAAGAGAGCTGGAGGGAAGAAATGAGTCTGCCTTGCCCTCCAATATGCCTGGCTCCATAAATGGCTTGTGAAGCTCAATAAACATGCTCTAAATAAATGAACAAATAGGTGATGCCTAAAAGTCAGGACACTTGCTAGGAGCTGAGGACATAGAAACAAAAAGTTTCCCTGCCCTCTATGGAATCTTGGCTTAGGTTGATGCAAAGAGATTTAAAAGAATGGGGCAGATTGTGAGAAATCAACAAAGGAAGCACCTATGTCTTGCGATAGAAGGGATAACTGAAAATAAAGACTTGCTAGGAAGGGCTCATAATTTAAATGGCATCATCCTAATTATAGTACATTATGGTGTTTGTCACCTGAAATTGTTATTTTTATCATTAGTAATAATACCTTACATGATAGTCTACAAAGCACTTGCATACCAATTATCATATTTCACAGTATACCTGAATGTGGCTCTTAAATACTGAGGTTTTGTGCTCTGCATTTATACCTTACTTCAAAGAATTTTAAAGTTTTATCCTTAGTTGTATTGACATTTAAATAGGATTTAAAATTTTTTAATCATGGGTACCTTCTCAAATCTTATAAGAGGGAACACTGTACATCAGTATTTAGAACATATTAAAATAGTCTATGTTTAAAAGACACAGATCAGAAAACCATTACTATTCAGAGTAGAGTACTAAAAATAAAATGTCAGTAGTAAAAGAATCCACCTGCAATGCAGGAGACTCGGGTTTGATCTCTGGGTTGGGAAGCTCCCCTGGAGAAGGAAATGGCATCCCACTCCAGTATTCTTGCCTGGGAAATCCATGGACAGAGGAACCTGGTGGGCTACAGTCCAGGGGGGTCACAAAAGAGTTGGACGTGACTTAGCCACTAAACCATCACCACCACTGTATGTATACTATACATATATATTGGCTGTAGCTATTGGCTTCTTGCACCTCTGATAATTCCTTCAGCCCCACTGTCCCCAGTTTTCCATCTATAATGAGTGGGAGACAGTGAATCAGTCATTCTCCCACTGGGAACCACAGAGCTAGGGAGGGAGGTGTGTCGAAGCAGGTGGAGGGCCGTGAAAGGATGAGGCTTCAGAATCCTTCCTCCCCCCTGCTTCTCACTGTTTTATCTATTAGGGCTACCTGCCAGGTTTTACTGGAAAATAAGCCTCTTCTTAATTATCAGGCAAAAAGTCTGAAAACGACTGCCCTGAATCAGGGTTCTCCTGAAGTCTTAATACAATAGGTCAGAGGTGAGGCTTAACTATCTCCATCTTTTAAAATAGCTACAGACACTTTCTCACCAAAAGCTGAAAAAACCATCAACTGAAGGAAAGCTCTCTATCATCTCCTATACAACGTTCACGTTCAATTGCATTTACAGAATAAGAGAAGCCTTCATGTTCCACAGGATGGAGGATTAAACGGAAGCAGAAGCAGCAAGGGCTCCAATCATGAAAGTCTCTGCTGAACAATCATTTTTCAGGCCCAGAAACCAGAGAATGGATGATAACGTTTTTCCTCTTTGATTTCCAGCCCTGCAGCCACAAGAAGGAATTACCTGGCTTAAACTACTCTGAGGTTGACCAACCCACTTAAAAAAGAACACAAATGCTTTTAGAGAGATTAAAACCTCAGTGTCCTCCTGTGATGTCCCAGGACCTGCCTGGGGACCAACTGAGATAAAGCTTTAAACCACACTGAAAACACTAGAATCACCGTAAATTAACCCAAGGGATTTCAGACTGAAGATGTCATTCATTGATAACCACACTCTGGGGAAAAAAAAAAAAAAAAATAGCTGCCAAATGAGAAAGAGCAAAGTCTTGCAAAAATCCTCAAACCCTGGACAAAGTGACTTTTGGCTCATTCCAGTGGATGGCACAGAATGTAAATACACATACACACACACATACACACACACTATAAACCAGAAATTCTGATATAAAAAAATCTCCCCCATACTAACCAGCAACTAAGGCATCCTTGGGCCATCGGCTGAACCAGTCAATAGTGCATCCTGCAATAAGGGCAGGAAACTTCAGAGCTCGATTTCGAAATTTCTCCCCCACCGGCGAAAAGCAGAGAACAACATGAAGGTTCTGTCGGACCCGGCTCATGAAGTAGTCATACAGGTTTTCATTCGTAGGAGGGCGCCTAGGATACTCTTTTCTCATGGCTGATATGAGATCACTATTAATTTCATCAATTTCATCACGGGCAAAGAGGTTGGAGACCTTCGAGAAAAGTGCAGACCTCAAATTCAATACAGCCATATAAAAACAAATCAGAATTTACAGCCTGATATGTACAATGCATTTTCTTCATTTGTGTCCTTAAACTCATGCTTAGAAAATCAACCAAAGTTCTCACAATAAGATAGACCACATTTTAATACACATAAATTGCTCTGTTTTAAAGTCATGGGTCTTTTCTTTTTAATTCAAATTTATTTTAATTGGAGGCTAATTACTTTACAATATTGTATTGGTTCAAGGGAGTGAATGGACATATCAAAAATCCAACCAGCTTTCCTTGCAACCTTCCGTTTTTCCATCTCTCTCGGAGCTTCCATTAACATCTTCAACGTTTTGATTGGGAGTTTTAGTCCTCAAAAACCCAACAGAAAAAGTCATTCTTCAAACTGATCACCAGTACCAAAAATAGTACTGATTCAGTACTTTAACAGAGAGAAATACAGAAGGAAATCCTCCTAACTCTGGAGGGATTCTGAAGAGGTGAAACACATATGTGGTACATATCCACAATGGAATGTTACTCAACCATAAAAGGAACGAAACTGAATCATTTGCAAAGATGTGGATGGACCTCAAGCCTGTCATACAGAGTGAAGTCAGAAAGAGAAAAACAAATATTGTATATTAACACAAATATGTGGAATCTAGAAAAATGGTACAGAGGAACCTATTCGCAGGACAGGAATAGAGACACAGACATGAAAGGAATGGACTTGCTGATACAGGGATGTAAGGGGAAGGTGGAATGAACTGGGAGATCGGGATTGACATGCATATACTACTTTGCATAAAACAGTGAGCTAGTGGGAACCTGCTGTATAGCCCAGGGAGCTCAGCTCAGTGTTCTGTGATGACCTAGAGAGGGGAGGGAGGTCCAAGGGGGAGGGCATATACATACAGTTAATTCACTTCGCTGTACAACAGAAACCAATGCAACATTGCAAAGCAATTATACCCCAATTTAAGAAAAGAATAAGCTCCTACCTCACCCGATGATAAAACATTATTCATATATTCCAAAAATGACTCATCTTTAATTTCATTGTCTGTGAAAATAAAAGTGATGCCTTTGCCTTGCTGACCAGCTGTTCTATACAGTGTCTTCAGGTCTTCCATCAGATTTGATGTGCTGTAGGATCTAGAAAGAGTGTCATTGTGCCATTAGCTAAAATATGTTCTTGGGAAGGAAAGATCCTTATAACAATGCTTTATGCCATTTGGTTAACCAAAAAATGCTGATATTATGCTATCAGGTAGATATTTTGTTGTATGCAGCTGTTACTGGTTCACTGTATTTACTTGCAAAAATGAAAATAATTTTTAAAACTCCACATTTTATAAAACATAATATTACACACAAAAAAACATCTAGAGTGAAAAACCAACCTGAAACAAAAGTGTGATTTTTAGCACAACTAAATGCCATCAAAATGAGTATACACATGTCTCATTTTGAAAATATTTGTTGGTAAAGATAATGGAAAAGCCAAGCTGGAATATTTACTAAGCACCCATCTGCAATTGATATTTTAGAAGCTACCTTATAAACTGAATTGAACTAAAGAATTTCAAGTCTTCATAATATGGCATGAGGGAGACACCCTGTTATAAATGGGGCCCTCCTAATCCCCCAACACAACTATTTTCATTGCATCTTTGTATCTTACATGAAAGAATTTTCTGAGCAATCAGTGCACTGCAGTAGAATCTTTGGAAACATTATTAAATATCCCACTCTAACTCTTCTCTCATGTCCAAAGCAATCCTTTAGTGAAAGTCAACTTGCAGTCATGACATGTGAGAGAGGTCTCAATATAGAGGAGCCCATGACTGCCAAAAGGGAAAATTAAGATATTCTTATCCTGGAGACTCTGATTCAGTAAATTAGTATCTGAAGTTTTTGTCATTAGATAAACTCAGAATTTAAGGCACAAGAGCCAATGGCCTTCCGATTTTTAAAAAGCTACAAAATATTCAACTTCTATGCTCTGTGCTTTTTCAACATTTAAAACCTAAACTCTGGAACCAGAAGCACCACTGCCATGCAGCAAAATTTTATTTATTTTTAACTGGAAGATCCTTGTTTTACAATATTGTGTTGGTTTCTGCCAACTTGAACCAGTCATAGGTATAGATATGTCCCCCGCCCTTGAACCTCTCTTTCACCTCCCACCCCATCCCACCCCCCACGCAGCTAAGTTGTTACAGAGTACCAGGTTGAGCTCCCTGTGTCATAAAGCAAATCCCCACTGGCTATCTATTTCACATATGGTAATATAGTCGCAAAGAGTCAGACACACTGAGCGACTGAACTGAACTGAACTGAATGTGTATATTTCAGTGCTCCTCTCTCAATTCATTCCACCCCTCTCCTTCCCCGACTGTGTCCATAAGTCTGCTCTCTGTCTGCATCTCCACTGCTGCCCTGAAAATAGATTCATCAGTACCATTTTTCTAGATTCCATATATATGCATTAATATACAATGTTTTTCTCTTTCTTACGTCACTCTATATAACAGGCTCTA
>SJYV01045742.1:0-25427 GCA_006410875.1 Neotragus pygmaeus | reverse complement strand
GTTCTGTGATGACCTAGAGAGGGGAGGGAGGTCCAAGGGGGAGGGCATATACATACAGTTAATTCACTTCGCTGTACAACAGAAACCAATGCAACATTGCAAAGCAATTATACCCCAATTTAAGAAAAGAATAAGCTCCTACCTCACCCGATGATAAAACATTATTCATATATTCCAAAAATGACTCATCTTTAATTTCATTGTCTGTGAAAATAAAAGTGATGCCTTTGCCTTGCTGACCAGCTGTTCTATACAGTGTCTTCAGGTCTTCCATCAGATTTGATGTGCTGTAGGATCTAGAAAGAGTGTCATTGTGCCATTAGCTAAAATATGTTCTTGGGAAGGAAAGATCCTTATAACAATGCTTTATGCCATTTGGTTAACCAAAAAATGCTGATATTATGCTATCAGGTAGATATTTTGTTGTATGCAGCTGTTACTGGTTCACTGTATTTACTTGCAAAAATGAAAATAATTTTTAAAACTCCACATTTTATAAAACATAATATTACACACAAAAAAACATCTAGAGTGAAAAACCAACCTGAAACAAAAGTGTGATTTTTAGCACAACTAAATGCCATCAAAATGAGTATACACATGTCTCATTTTGAAAATATTTGTTGGTAAAGATAATGGAAAAGCCAAGCTGGAATATTTACTAAGCACCCATCTGCAATTGATATTTTAGAAGCTACCTTATAAACTGAATTGAACTAAAGAATTTCAAGTCTTCATAATATGGCATGAGGGAGACACCCTGTTATAAATGGGGCCCTCCTAATCCCCCAACACAACTATTTTCATTGCATCTTTGTATCTTACATGAAAGAATTTTCTGAGCAATCAGTGCACTGCAGTAGAATCTTTGGAAACATTATTAAATATCCCACTCTAACTCTTCTCTCATGTCCAAAGCAATCCTTTAGTGAAAGTCAACTTGCAGTCATGACATGTGAGAGAGGTCTCAATATAGAGGAGCCCATGACTGCCAAAAGGGAAAATTAAGATATTCTTATCCTGGAGACTCTGATTCAGTAAATTAGTATCTGAAGTTTTTGTCATTAGATAAACTCAGAATTTAAGGCACAAGAGCCAATGGCCTTCCGATTTTTAAAAAGCTACAAAATATTCAACTTCTATGCTCTGTGCTTTTTCAACATTTAAAACCTAAACTCTGGAACCAGAAGCACCACTGCCATGCAGCAAAATTTTATTTATTTTTAACTGGAAGATCCTTGTTTTACAATATTGTGTTGGTTTCTGCCAACTTGAACCAGTCATAGGTATAGATATGTCCCCCGCCCTTGAACCTCTCTTTCACCTCCCACCCCATCCCACCCCCCACGCAGCTAAGTTGTTACAGAGTACCAGGTTGAGCTCCCTGTGTCATAAAGCAAATCCCCACTGGCTATCTATTTCACATATGGTAATATAGTCGCAAAGAGTCAGACACACTGAGCGACTGAACTGAACTGAACTGAATGTGTATATTTCAGTGCTCCTCTCTCAATTCATTCCACCCCTCTCCTTCCCCGACTGTGTCCATAAGTCTGCTCTCTGTCTGCATCTCCACTGCTGCCCTGAAAATAGATTCATCAGTACCATTTTTCTAGATTCCATATATATGCATTAATATACAATGTTTTTCTCTTTCTTACGTCACTCTATATAACAGGCTCTAGGTTCATCCACCTCACTAGAACTGACTCAAATTCATTCCTTTTTATGACTGAGTAACATTCTGTTATGTATATGTCCCACAACTTCTTTATTCATTCATTTGTCCATGGACATCTAGGTTGCATCCATGTCCTGGCTATTGTAAATAGTGCTCATGCAGCAGTATTTCACGAAGACTTCTAGATAAATAAGATCTGAAAGGTGAGAAAAAATGTTCGAAGACACAGTCCCCTGAGGAAGAAAGAAAGAAAGAGGCAGGAGGGAGCGAGGGAGGAAATGGAAGGGAGAGAGAGAAAAAAAGAGAGGTAGGGAGAACAAAAGAAAGTATCTTCTTGAGATATGGGGAAAACTTTCAGCCCAGTCTCCTAGATCTCAAGGACCCCACTGCTTCAAATAACATGACCTGAGTCATCTAACAAATAGCTATGCTTCCAAAGGAGAGTCTGTTAATTGCCTGAGCCTTGACCACATGGCTATGTAAAAGCTAATGCAGTAGGATGGTCTCTGGAAGGTTCTGAGAAGCCAGAGAAGGCCCTGACCATCCTCTTTCTCAGTACAGGAGCATCCCCAGCACAACACACAGAGGAACTAATTTATCGCACAGAGAGGAGCCGAAAGGTATTTTTTCTGAGCCAGCAGTGTCATCAGTCATGGCAGACCAGAAACCAAAAGCACTGTGGTCAATTCCCAGGCTTATCTGGGTTTTCATGTAAATCATAGCCTTCCTGAGCCTCAGCTATAAAATATTCTGCCAACCCACAAAGCCACAAAGTTCTTTCGAAGATCATATTAGCCTGTGTGTGTAAAAGTACTTTGAAAACTGTAAGTTTTATACAAAACATGAGAACAAATATCTGAGTTTAATCCCTTTTCTGAATAGGTTATCTTTCATCTAATGTTGCTTCTATCCACAAACCAGAATTATACACAATGAACTAAAATTATTTCTCTCTGTTTTAGTACTTGGGAAAAAAACATTTTAGATTGATTCTCCAAACAGAATCCAGTAATTTAGACCAAATAAAAGGTGTAACAACAACAATCTGAGTATCTGGCTCTCCAAACCCAGTGTTTAATCATTTCTAACCTTTGTCGCAGCAAGTGGTGATGAACCTCCATCTCAGAGATCACAGCACCAAACCAACATTTAGTCAACACCCGACAGGCAAGACTCCCACCTAGAAGTTAACTTCTAATAATTTTCTGCCCAAATAAACTTTCCAAACGGGCCTCTTGCTTCTCACCTTATCTTGATTCATCCTGAAGCTCTGTTCAGCCTCTCTTTATCTTCCATTTTCACTTCCAAATTGTCCCTGCACTGCACACGCGTATCTGAGGACAACTCTTCTGGGGGTCCCTACTTTGATGAGTAGCAGCACAAGCTATCCAGTTTCCCAAGCTAGAACCAAGATGCACCGATAATTTCAAAACTGCCAGTTTCTTGAGGATCTCTTGAATCTGCCCTCAAACTTCAATCTCACTGCTTCCACTCTGGACACCACCATCTCTTGCCTAGATCCCTGAGGTAGCCTTCTAACCCTTCAGTTTCATTCCTTCTGTCCATCTTCTCCACGTGCAAATCTGACACATCTCCCCTAGTGGAGACTAATGGAGACTAATTTCCCAGTGCTATGATGAAGTGAAAGTGGCTCAGTCGTGTCCAACTCTTTGTGACCTGATGGACTATACAGTCCATGGAATTCTCCAGGCCAGAATACTGGAGTGGGTAGCCAGTTCCCTTCTCCAGGGGGATCTTCCCAACCCAGGGACTGATGGCAACCCACTCCATACTCTTGCCCAGAAAATTCCATGGATGGAGGAGCCTGGTGGGCTATAGTCCATGGGGTCGCAAAGAGTCGGACATGACTGAGCAACTTCACTCACTCACTCACTCCCATAGTGCAGGCGGATTCTTTACCATCTGAGCCACTAGGATGAAGTCCAAATTCCTTATGACACCTCCAAAGGCTTGCATTTTTCTTCCTTTGCCACTTCCCACCTTAAGTTATATACCAGCCATATGTAACAGCTTCCAGGGTCTCAAATGTAACTTTATATGTGCTGATCCTTTGCCTGGAACATTCTCTACTGTTCCCCTTCTCTGAGATAATTCTTCCTCATTCGGATCTCAGTTGAAACTTCTCTTTCTCCAGGAAGCCTTTTTGACCATCCCCTAAAGTAGGTTAGCAGTCCTTCCCTCACATTTCAGTAGTCTGCATTTATTTCCTTAACAGAGATAAAACCTATGTATCACATCTTATTGAATGAGTTTGCTCAGTTGTTCCCATTAAACTGCTATAAACTCCATGATGACACAGGTCAGGCTTACCTTGCTTATCGTGTAAGGTAATGAGCCAGCAGTGAGCCAGTGCCTGACAGAAGTTGGTGTTCAATGAATACTTTTAAACACATGAATAAGTAAATCAACAAACTTTTAATCTATTTTCCCAATTTACCAACAGTTTACTATTCTTGAAATCTGAATTAACATTTTTTTGCCTGCATGCTCAGTTGCTTCAGTCGTGTCCGACTCTTTGTGTCCCTTTGGACTACAGGGGGTCACAAAGAGTCAGGCCCCTCTGTCCATGGAAGTTTCCAGGTAAGTATACTGGAGTGGGTTGCTATCTTCTCCTCCAAGGTATCTTCCTGACCCAGGGATCGAACCTGTATATCTAGCATCTCCTGAATTGGCAGGCAGATTCTTTACTGCTGAGCCATGTGGAAGCCCTAATTTAACATTTAGAATGGATGAATTTCTTCTAAAATGCACTGAAGAACTATACATAATACTCATATCAAGCATAACATAACATGAAAACCAAGAGGCATCTATTGATGAAATGAGAGGCTGAAATATTTCTAAAGCAAATTATTCATGTGAAGTTTTCATGGTCTATGACAGAGGTTGAAAGAAAACAAAAATAAGTCAACATTCGAGAAAGAAAACTATTATGGTTCCTTTACATTAAGATAAATGCATTCTTAACTCCAAGTGGCTTCTAAGAACCATTTATCAAAATCCATTTCAGGTTAATTAAAGTGAAGGCGTGTTACCTTGTCAGAGTGATCTGGAAGGAAGTATAGCCGGCGATGAATGAGGCCAACCTTGTTAAGCTCTGCTTCCCCGATCCGCCCACCCCAACCAGGAGGGCATTTCCCCGGGGAGTACGAATGACACGTGAGATCTAGAATATAGAAAAGAAAAAGTACATCTCATTTAATGGGCAACATTCCACCTTTTTCCTATTTATTCAATACAGGCATACCTAGGAGATACTGCAGATTCAAGTCCATGCCACCATAATAAAATAGATACTGCAATAAAGCAAGTTACACATATTTTATTTTTCAATACAAATGAAAGTTATGTTTACACTCTACCATTAACTGTGCAATAGCATTACATCTAAAAAACCTGCACATACCATAAGTGAAGTGTCAGTCAGTTGTGTCTGACTCTTTGCGACCCCATGGACTGTAGCCTATCAGGTTCCTCTGTCCATGGGATTTTCCAGGCAAGAGTGCTGGAGTGGATTGCCATTTCCTTCTCCAGGGGATCTTCCTGACCCAGGAATTGAACCCAGGTCTCCTGCATTGCAGGCAGACACTTTACCATCTGAACCACCAGGGAAGCCCCTGGAAGCACATACCATAACTGAAATATATTTTATTGCTAAAAAATGTTAACCATCATCTGAACCTTCAGTGAATGATCATCTTTTTGCTCGTAGAAGGTTTGAAATATTATGAGAATTGCCAAAACTTGACACAGTGAAATGAAGTGAGTCCATGCTGCAGGAAAAATGACACCAACAGATTTGCTTGGCAAAGGGTGCCCACAAACCTTCAATTGTAAAAACTGCACTATCTGCTAAGTGCATTAAAGTGATAGGCAATAAAATGAAATATGCCTGTTTAAGCATTTTAGAAGATGTAGGTGTCTTAGGATCAGAAGAGAAAGATACACTGGCTGGACAAATGAAAGCATTTCTGAACCAGAACAGTGAAGAGTAGGAAGGTATACCTTTTAGGAAACTTGGAGGAGAGCAGTACAGAACAGTAGGCAGAGCCCAGACTGTGTCTTGCTCTCGGTTTTCAAGGAAAGAAATAAAGGGGACTTTGAGGTTTCCTTTTAGTTTGCCAATCTGATTTAGGAGGACAGGAGAGAAAACAGAAAATTTCTAAACAATGTGTATCCTTGGAATACAATTAATTAGAATATCCCCCACATTTGAAAACTAATGTCGTTCAAATAGAAGGCAAAATTTTCCAAAATATGGTATAAATGATGGAATTTGAAAGGAATAAATGTAAACACTCGTATTATTTGGCAAAGACAGTGATACCTAAGGTAGTTAAGTGATTATGGGTAGACCAGAAGTCCACTCTCTACCAATCAATGGTTTCTCATCACTCAAGTCACTTTTTTGGTAAAAGTCTGTGATTCCTTGGTTTTATTGGTATTCAGTGAATTACTTTCACCATCAGGTCTCCAGCCCCACCTAGAGGGGATTATTGTCGCATTCTCCTGAATGCATTTTTCACTNACACTTTACCATCTGAACCACCAGGGAAGCCCCTGGAAGCACATACCATAACTGAAATATATTTTATTGCTAAAAAATGTTAACCATCATCTGAACCTTCAGTGAATGATCATCTTTTTGCTCGTAGAAGGTTTGAAATATTATGAGAATTGCCAAAACTTGACACAGTGAAATGAAGTGAGTCCATGCTGCAGGAAAAATGACACCAACAGATTTGCTTGGCAAAGGGTGCCCACAAACCTTCAATTGTAAAAACTGCACTATCTGCTAAGTGCATTAAAGTGATAGGCAATAAAATGAAATATGCCTGTTTAAGCATTTTAGAAGATGTAGGTGTCTTAGGATCAGAAGAGAAAGATACACTGGCTGGACAAATGAAAGCATTTCTGAACCAGAACAGTGAAGAGTAGGAAGGTATACCTTTTAGGAAACTTGGAGGAGAGCAGTACAGAACAGTAGGCAGAGCCCAGACTGTGTCTTGCTCTCGGTTTTCAAGGAAAGAAATAAAGGGGACTTTGAGGTTTCCTTTTAGTTTGCCAATCTGATTTAGGAGGACAGGAGAGAAAACAGAAAATTTCTAAACAATGTGTATCCTTGGAATACAATTAATTAGAATATCCCCCACATTTGAAAACTAATGTCGTTCAAATAGAAGGCAAAATTTTCCAAAATATGGTATAAATGATGGAATTTGAAAGGAATAAATGTAAACACTCGTATTATTTGGCAAAGACAGTGATACCTAAGGTAGTTAAGTGATTATGGGTAGACCAGAAGTCCACTCTCTACCAATCAATGGTTTCTCATCACTCAAGTCACTTTTTTGGTAAAAGTCTGTGATTCCTTGGTTTTATTGGTATTCAGTGAATTACTTTCACCATCAGGTCTCCAGCCCCACCTAGAGGGGATTATTGTCGCATTCTCCTGAATGCATTTTTCACTCCATGTGATGACTCTCTCTCCCTCCTAACTGCAGTTTGAGCCTGCATTATTGCTGTATTGTCAGCTTTTTTTCTAAACTAATGATCAAGAATTATATGGGAGCTAAGAAAGGGACTTCACTTTCACTTCTCAAGAAGGGGTCACTTCTCTGTTACTGTTGGAAGCTTTCTGGCATAGCCTGACCTTTCTGCATTCTAATAGGGTTTTGTTAAACATCCTTTTCAGGATTCCCTCCACTGGCAGGTTTATACTCTATTCCTGTTGGGACTACTCTTGCTTTTGGATTATACTCCCAATTTAGTGTGAGCCTGATGAAATGAAGACCATTTTCCCATTGTGGACCTGAGAACCTGGTTCCACCAAACCTGGGACTCTTCCAGCCTCCTATTATTCATCTTCTCCATGTGATTCCCTCTGAAGTTGTTACAGACAGGGGAGGGGCGGTACAGGCAAGAATTCTTGGCATTTCCCCCCCGTGTCTGTTCATATTCTTTCCCTAGTGTTACTTCAAGAGGCATAGATAAAGAAGGTAAGAAGTTACTGCAGCCACCCAGAATCTTCTATGTCTTTTCTTGGTTAACTTTTCCAAAATACATGACTTTTTCAATAACCATTTCCTTTAGTGGATGCTGGTGAATACATTAAGGGTTTAAATAATTATTACTCAGTAGGTGTCGGAAACTTTCATCCCAATAACTTTTCCTGCAACTGGGCTTAGGTCCGAAAGTAAAAACTTTCATTCCCATCTGCTAGCACTATGTGTGTACTTGCTCAGTGGCTTAGTCGTGTCCAACTCTTTGCAACCCCATGGACTGTAGCCCACCAGGCCCCTCTGTCTACGGAATTTTCCAAGCAAGAATACTGGAGTTGATTTTCATTTCTTACTCCAGGGGATCTTCCCAACCGAGAGATTGAACACACGTCTCCTACATCTCCTGCATTGGCAGGTGGATTCTCCATCACCGCATGCCACCTGGGAAGCCCCTTCTAGCATATGAGAAGCCCTTAAAACACATTTGACAAGTGAACATATACATGAACAAACAAATAGAATATTTTAAAGGTAATCTCAAAATCTAGTTGAAAACAGAAATTATAAGAGAAAACACAGTGAAGTGAGAACTTCAAATGGGGCTATCTTGTCTTACTATCTCACACTGTGAGATATTTTTTAATTTCTATAGAAAATATTTTAAAACTTATTAAGGCCCATCCTGCCTTGCAGGTGCTCACACTCTATTACAGGAAAGAAACCTATTAATGGAAACATGTAATAAAGCACTGTGGTGAATGCTGGGGTGGGCAGGAATGATACAAACTGGAGGGAAAAAAATGCAAAGGAAACAACATTGCTTGAGAAGGCATCTTAGGTGTGGAGCTGGGAATTTGCTCAAGATCTTGAACCATAATTAGAAATTTATCATGCAAAGAAAGTGACACACTGGGCAGGAGTTGGGCTAAATTTTAAGAAGGAATGGGATACACAAAGTCTCAGAATCAGCAAAATGCCTGAAGGGTCCTCATCAGGTGTGGGGCCCTAAATGGGAAAAAAAAAAGAAGGGCTAGCTTTGCGGTCAGAAGCTAAGATGGCACCTGCAGGAAGGAGTGGGGGTGTAGTCTATGTTGTTAAAGTTTTTGATTGGCTCTCTTGATTTCCGTGCAGTGGACAGCGCTTGGTCGCCATAGATTCCTGTTATAATGAAGGCACATGACGATTTGATCTTTAAAGTGATTGGTGCAACTGAAGGCTGACCTTTAACGTAACTGGTGCAACTGAAGGCTGACCTTTAACGTGATTGGTGCGACTGAAGGCACTTAACGATTTGACCTTTAACTTGATTGGTGTAACTATGGAAAGTCCCTCCTAAACCCCCCCTGTTTGCCTTTATAAGCCGGGAGCTTGCGGCAATAAAGAACTGCTCAGATAGAACCCCTGTCCTGCCTGATTGTCTCTTGCTCGCAGGGGGGCTGGGTTGGCGACAGCAAGCTCACCTCTCCTTGGGACCCCTGGCTTTGCTGAGGTAAGTTCCACTGCCTCTCTCTTTCTGCGGAGAGCCCCCCCGGCAATCAGGGTGAGAACATCAATACCGGCTATGGAAATATTGGAAGATAGGATGTTTAGGACAATACTGGGGACTTGGTACAACTCTCAGCCTATTTATCAAGCACCACAAGGGTGCCTGTCTCAGCAATACTCCATCCTGTGAATTCTGAAGGGAATAAATTGGGTATCCGCCCTCATAGAGCCTACCATCTGATAGAAAAGTCAAATACAAGCAGATGAATTCTACACAAGAAAACACCTGCTGGGAATGTAGCACTGATAAGATCCTCTGGAATCAGGCAATCGATTTCTCTGAATTACACCCTAAATCAAACACCACCCACAAGGGATATGACAAACCATACATACCACGAATTGAACTTTAATCAAAGAGGCAAAAGACGTTTTGCAGAAATATTCATGGTTTCAAACGAAAACCATCATTTTAATAAAGAAAGGAACTAAGAAACACACTTGGTTTCAGATCACATCCTGTTTTGCTACAGTTTTCATCTTCAATCCTGTCTCTTGGCTTCTATCATGCTTTATAGCTAAGTTACATATTTCAAGGCTCACACTCACATGGCAGAGTTTGGATATAATGGTACACAGAAAACGAGAGTGTAGGTGAGAGAGTTGGCCTAGAAAACTGTGAGAAATAAGATATTTTAGCTCAAAAACTCCAATCACAGATTTTTTGGCTAATCCCAGAGGAGGCATGCTAGAGGCTGAGAGTGAGGGGAAAACACAAGTCAAGGATCTGGGCTGCGGCATGCATGGCTTGATTGTGATACCCAAACAAAGTGAAGAAATGCATCATCTGTGGGCTTCCCTGGTAGCTCAGACAGTAAGGAATCTGCCTGCAAAGCGGGAGACCTGGGTTCAGTTCCTGGGTTGGGAAGATTCCCTGGAGAAGGAAAGAGCAACTCCAGTCTTCTCGCCTAGAGAATCCCAGGGACAGAGGAGCTTGGTGGGTTACAGTCTGTCGCAAAGTGTTGAACATGACTAAGCAACTAACACAAACTTGTGCTGTAAAACCAGTAAAAGGAAAGTTCTAGAGAACTTCCTCAAGCAAAAGATTAACATAAGTAACCTCATTTCTAGCTGTTGTGGAACCCCAAAGCCAATCAGATTTTGTCTCCAATAGATACCTAATCAGGAAGTTGTCTTTGATGTTATTTACGTAGAAAATGTTATTCTTTGGCTTCTTCCTTTCAATAACTAAATATGAGAGTACCTTTATTCTTCCTGAAACATTTAACTCAACTGTAAACTAGAACTAATTTCAAAATGTTATTTATATTTGGTTTTGGAAGAACATTTGCACTCATAATTCAATAAAGATGTCTCAGATTCTGAGAATTCAAAGTTTCCAAGCTAAGTGTCCTCATGCTGGGGACATCCAACCCCAGGACTTACTACTCACTGTCATTCTGCTTCTCCCCGACTTAGTCCAGCCTTATAGAAATGCCTTCCTCACACTCCTTAATTTTTCAGAGGGAGAATTGACTAGATAACCTCTGAAATCATCTCCAATTCTAAGATTTTATAATTATTAGAGGTGACAATTTGTAATTATGAGGTCCTTCCTCATGGATAAGCCTAAGAAACAGAAGACAGCCCCAAACTGGCTTCTTTCTAATGAAAAGGATGTATTCTGAAAAAATAATTGACATCAACAAAGTGAGAGTATCAACAGGGTTTTGATGGCATTATCTCCCACCACCCATAAATTAGGTCAAGTAAATATCTTTTATTTCTATCCTTTGAGGATCCATCGTATCCATCATTACAGTGATGGAAACCTAAATGACTCATATGATAGAGTAGAGAAGAAACTGTACTTTCCTGGTGCGTATCATTTAACAGAATTTTCATCCCAGCTCAAAGTCAATTTTCTATGCGTTATTGTTAATTACTATTTCGAATTGTGGTGAAATACATGCAACGTGAAGTTTCCCATCCAAACCATTTTTAACGGTATAGTCCAATCCCATTAAGGACATTCATACTGTTGTGCAACCACCAACATCCATCTCCAAAATTCTCCATCTGGCAAAAATGAAACTCTGAACCATTAAACACAACTCATTCTCCTTCCGTTGGCCACTACCAACCAAACTCTTTCTGTCTCTCAATTTTCTACCCTAGGTACAGTAGAAGTGGACGCAAACGGTATTTGTGGGTTTGTGACTGGCTTATTTCACTTAGTATAATGTCCTCAAAATGAATGCCCCACTTTTTATAGTTCTCCTTAGCAGGATGCAAAATAGAAGCAGGCTTTGTGCCTGTGCTTCTGACTCAGATGTCAACCACATTAATTCTATGGAGTGAAAACATTGAGCTGGAAGCAGTATAGCAACACTGAATAAAATTATCATATCACACATTTGAAGTACACACGCTCTGATTTTAAACCTATAGGTGTGACATATTGCATTCAGTTCAGAAATTAAATTGGAATAGAGCATTGAGTTTATTTTTAAACTGAACTTTCTCCTAGAAGTGGAAAATTAAAGAGGAGGGGGAAAAGTCTGGTGTAAAGGCAAGTGTCTGTCACTCTGGGGAGGTGCTATTGGGCGTGGCCACTGACCTTGACTAAGTGGACCATAGCATCTGCAAAGAACACCAAATCCACACCCACACCACGGATGTTCTCGTTATAGAGCTGCAGGAACATATTCAAACGCATCTTCAGGTGATCAAAAGATTCAACAGGCTCATAAATTTTGGGCATCTCAGCATCAGCCTCTTCAGATGTTTCACCTGTGGTTAGGAAAGAAAAATCAACTAAGTTTCTCCAAATCACTGGACTTTACTACTTCCTCAACCTAACTGAATACACTCATGGCTTTACAATTTAGCACTGAATAATACTGATTTTTACCTAAAAGCCAGAGTATATATTTTTAGAAAAGAAAGCAAACAATAGTCAAAGCATTAGAATTTTTGTGATCACACACAGTCTTAATTCTTTCTTGTCTACAAAGGGTCAATTTCAAATAATTTCACATACACTGAATTTCATTTATATTCATAATAGACCATTGGCATTTCAAGGATCTCCCCAGAGATATTCACTTAATGGTCAAAATGAAGATCAAAAAAGTAGGGATTTAATGTCAAAATCCACAAAAGAGAGAATTAAATGAGTTTTTAATATGAATAAAAAGAAAAAGGTCACTGCATCTGCTTAGGAAATTTTTATGATTTGGAAATTTCAAGTTAATAGTGAGGATAGAAGTGAATTTTGAGAGAAAACAGAAAAAAATTATTTTTGTTGTTAAAAAAATTTTTGTGTGTGTTAAAAAAATTTAAACACTGAATTATTTCACTGGGAAAATTATTAAATCAACTATTTTAAAAGTTAGAGATACATATCAGTTTAACACTTTTCCAACTATGATTATAAAGCACAATGCCAAAGAAGAGCTAAATTTAGCATATATAAATTCACTATCAGTTAACGTTAGTTGAATATACTAATAACAACCAAGAAATTCACTGAGTATTAGAAGAATGAGTCTTCCAAATCTAGTAGTAAATACTTTCAACTGACCCTGTCCTAATATAAACTACATTAACCTTTTTATGACAAAGCAAGAAAATTGATTTAGCATAAGACTGGTCTATTTGCAAAGTTCTCTCTAATTGAATTTCAATAGGCACTTCATTATTTCATAAATATTCCATTCAAGCTTTGAGAAACGAAGTGTGCTGAAGACACAAAAGGTTCTGTATTTGCCTCTAGACTCATTCACCCCACCCCCNCTTAAATATTGCACAAAATTTTAAAGAATTAAAATTAATAATAAATGTATATAATTTTACAGGCATGTATCAGATAAATGTAATAGTTCTATGACGATCTACAAGACCTTCTAGAACTACACCAAGAAAAGATGTCTTCTTTTCATAGGGAACTGGAATGCAAAAGTAGAAAGTCAAGAGATACCTTGAGTAACAGGCAAGTCTGGCCTTAGAATACAAAATGAAGCAGGGCAAAAGTTAACAGAGTTTTGCCAAGAGACCACACTGGTCATAGTAAACACACTCTCCCAGCAACACAAGGGACAGCTCTACACATGGACATCACCAGATGATCAACACCGAAATCAGATTGATTATATTCTTTGCAGCCGAAGATGAAGAAGCTCTATACAGTCAGCAAAATCAAGACCGGGCTGACTGTGGCTCAGATCATGAACTCCTTACCACAATATTCAGGCTTTAATTGAAGAAAGTAGGGAAAACCAGTAGCCCATTCAGCTATGACCTAAATCAAATTTCTCAACAGTTAAACTGTGGAAGTGACAAATAGATTTAAGGGATAGAATTTGATAGACAGAGTGCCTGAAGAACTATGGACAGAGGTTCATGACATTGTGCAGGAAGCAGGGATCAAGACCATCTCCAAGAAAAAGAAATGCAAAAAGGCAAAATGGTTGTCTGAGAAGGCCTTACAAATAGCTGGGAAAAGAACAGAAGCTAAAGGCAAAGGAGAAAATGAAAGATATACCCATCTGATTGCAGAGTTCCAAAGAACAGCAAGGAAGAAACAAGAAAGCCTTCCTAAGAGATCAATGCAAAGAAATAGAGGGAAATAATAGAATGGGGAAGACTAGAGATCTGTTCAAGAAAATTAGAGATATCAAGGGAACATTTCGTGCAAAGATGGGCTCAATAAAGGTCAGAAATGGTGACACCTAACAGAAGGAGAAGATATTAAGAAGAGGTGGCAAGAATACACAGAAGAACTATACATTAAAGATCTTCATGACCCAGATAACCATGATGGTGTGTGATCACTCACCTAGAGCCAGACATCTTGGAATGAGAAGTCAAGTGGGCTTTAGGAAGCGTCACTATAAACAAAGCTAGTAGAGATGATGGAATTCCAGCTGAGCTATTTCAAATCCTAAAAGGTATTTCTGTGAAAGTGCTGGATTTAATATGCCAGCAAATTGAAAAACTCAGCAGTGGCCACAGGACTGGAAAATGTCAGTTTTCATTCCAATCCCAAATAAGGGCAATGCCAAAGGATGTTCAAACTACTGCACAATTGCACTTATCTCACACTCTAGCAAACTAATGTTCAAAATTCTCCAAGCCAGTCTTCAACAGTACATGAATGAAAAACTTCCAGATATTCAAGATGGATTTTAAAAAGGGAGAAGAATCAGAGATCAAATTGCCAACATCCATTGGATCATTGAAAAAGCAACGGAATTCCAGGAAAACATCTACTGCTTTTTTGATTGAACCAATGCCTTTGACTGTGTGGATCACAACAAACTGTGGAAAGTTTTTCAAGAGATGGGAATACCAGACCTCCTTACCTGCCTCCTGAGAAACCTGCATACAGGACAAGAAGCAACCGTTAGAATCACACATGGAAAATGTACTGGTTCCAAATTGGGAAAGGAGTACATCAAGGCTGTACATTGTTACCCTGCTTGTTTAATTTATATGCAAAGCACATCATGCGAAATGCTGTTCTGGATGACACACAAACTGGAATCAAGATTCCTGGGAGAAACATCCAATAAGCAGATGACACCACCCTTATGGCAGAAAGCGAAGAACTAAAGAGTTTCCTGATGAAAGTGAAAGGATAGAGTGAAAAAGTTGGCTTAAAACTCAGCATTCAAAAAACTAAGATCCTGGCATCCGGTCCCATCATTTCATGGCAAATAGACAGGGGAAAAGTGGAAACAGTGAAAGATTTTACTTTCTTGGGCTCTAACATCACTGCAGACAGTGGCTGCCACCATGAAATTCAAAGACGCTTGCTCCTTGCTAAGAAAAGCTATGAACAACCTAGAAAGCATATTAAAAGCAGAGACATTACTTTGCCAACAAAGGTCCATCTAATCAAAGCTGTTTTTTCCAGTAGTCATGTATGCATGTGACAGTTGGACCATAATCAAGGCTGAGCACTAAATAACTGATGCTTTTGAACTGTAAGAAGACACTTGAGAGTCCCTTGGACTGCAAAGAGATCCAACCAGTCCATCCTAAAGGAGATCAGTCCTGAGTGTTCATTGGAAGGACTGATGCTGAGGC
Organism: Neotragus pygmaeus; assembly: GCA_006410875.1. Lineage (NCBI taxonomy): Eukaryota > Metazoa > Chordata > Mammalia > Artiodactyla > Bovidae > Neotragus > Neotragus pygmaeus. The sequence continues at coordinate 10,145 of SJYV01045742.1, read as the reverse complement.
TGAAACTCCAATACTTTCGCCATCTGATGCAAAGAGCTAAGTCATTGGAAAAGACCCTGATCCTGGGAAAGATTGAAGGCAGGAGGAGAAGGGGATGACAGAGGATGAGATGGTTGGATGGCATTGTCAATTCAATGAATATGAGTTTAAGCATACTCTGGGAGATAGTGAATAACAGGGAAGCCTGGCATGCTATAGTCTGTGGGGTCTGAAAGAGTCAGACACTACTTAACTACAGAACAATAGGTTAGAAATGTTCATGTGTTCTCATTGTAAATAAGATAGCCAACAAAAGTTTAAGAGATTTTCCCCAAACTAAGAATTTAATGAAGAAAGTCATCAGGTAAAATACAACCCTCCAGCCTTATGCTTTAATGTTTTTTCCATAGACCGTGTCCCTTTGCAAAGGTTTTAAAGGTATTTATTTTCTAGGGCAGGTTTGCACTCAATTGGCATTCTTCAAAAGATAACTCCAGCACTAATCAGGGCAAAGAAATCTACCATTATGCTGGAAGTCAAGTGCACGTTCCAGACAAACACTTTAATATCAATGTTCCTTCCCTAAGCCTTAAGTAGCAGTATTTATTAATAATTGGCAACAGCATTCTATTCAAACATCTGGGCAGTAGAGTCAATTATACCACTAACAAGGAGAACAGAATAGCATCAACTCCAGCAATAACAGGACAAAAAAAAAAATAGCCAACAAAATTAAATGTTAAAGGTTAGTAAAAATGTCAGATGATAGACTGATTGTATGCAACTTGAGAATTCACTGACCCATCTTTAAAAATAAATCTTAAAAAGTATATTCACCTACCATTCTAGAAATTATCTTATGAAGTTTTCATTTTAAATTTACTGAAAAGAGACCCTATATAACTGGTATTTCCTGCAGGGCTTGCATATCACCAACACCCAGGAAATATATAATAACAAAATCAAAGAATAAAATGCCACATGGAAGAGGTTACACAAACCTTGCAAAGTCAAGAACGCAAAGGAGAAAATGTAAGCGGACTATCAATCTTGTTAGTAAACGCAACCAAAACACTGGAAGTATGGCTCAGGATTCATTTCCACACCAAGCCAAAGAAACAGAAAACTTTCTGTCTTTCTGCTTGGCAAAATAAAATAAATATTTCCTTCTTCCATCCCAATGTTTTGTCCCAGGTGAATCAAGAAATATATCAATCAAAATCATTGGTCATGTTTCTGGCTATCCTAGTCAATCGCAGCAGCAAATAGACAATATCCAGGACTGGAAGGAAGACAATTTTTTATATCAAATTTCCCTCTAAAAACAACTTCATTAACTGCCATGACAGATGTTTTTTGGGGGGATGTTCTTAGCTTTGATTTCTCTATTTCTCTGCCCTTAGCCCAACTGTGTCTTGTTTCTAAGGAGCTGTTCAGAATACACTTTAAATATTTGTTGATGAAGCATCTCCCATAAATTTTAACTACTAGATGTAAAAGAGCCATTACTGATTATACCAAATACTCCATGGATTTGTAATAATAGAGTGGTTAACAATTCAGGAGTGGGAGTTGGAGAGATCCTGGTTTGAATCCTGACTATTTTCTATTAGCACTATGACATTGGGCAAGATACTAAGCCTTTCCAATCTGATCTGATTTTACAAGGATTACATTGGATTAAGTATGAAAACAATTGAGGATTTTTTAATTTGCCCATGGATGAAGAAACAGTCCAATTAGCAGTAAAACTTATTCTTGTCTGTCTCCAAAGCCCTACTCTATATACTGCAAAATACCATTTCCAAAAACACACATGAAATGCATATGCAGTACATGGCACAGAAGTATTATTCAATGCAGAGATTTTTTTTAAACCAGCATTCACATACATTGTCACTGTAAAACTTTATGCATATTAGCACGTTTCCTAAAAAATAGAGCAACATGGTGGTAAATGCTTCTCATGAGAGAACATCCCTTCATAACAACTAATTGGAAAGCAATTCTCCATTAGACTCTTACATTTCCAAATGCCTTGCAAGCAAGGAAATGATTGTCCTTTTTCCCCAGACTTTCAAGGAGATTTGATTTTAAAATAGCCTTGGAAGACAGATATTTTTCCCTTCAGGAGCAAAAAAGAGTCGTTTTGCTTCCTTGGCAGACAGAAACAGTATCTTTCGCCAGAGCAACTGCCCACTAGAGAACAATCAGATTCTCAGAAGTCAGGGTTCCTCTCCTGCAGTGCAATCCATGGTGTTTCCAGGGTATCATCTGACTCTTCACAGCATCTTGTGTAAACAGAGGCTGGGAAACTGGTGTAAAATGCTGATACTATTATTGCTATGGGAAATTGCATTGTTTTTGACCCAGGATAAAAACTTATTTGTTCCACCAACATCCATGAAACCATTAAGCTGACTTGTCAGTCTGCAAGTGGGGAAAAATCTCAGGCTATTCACAGCTCTTAACAACTTATGTGTTTTTTGCTACAATTCTCAAAATTTTGAAATTGAACTTCCAAGTAACCATAGCAGAGTTAAGCTGGACCACATATTTCCTCCTCATTAAATTAATGGAATTAATAAAAAGGAGCAGCAATCTACTAGAGAAGCAGTTACACACCAAACTTAAAAGATTTCAAAGAGTGGTATGTTGAATGGTGTAGAATAGAAAATTCTGTGTGACCACTAACCCCACCAGCAAACTTCAGAGAAGGTATTGGTAAAGAAGGACAATACTAAAACTATCATTCTCAGTCTGAAAAGAAACTTGTCAGGGGAGAAAGACAGAAGCCCCAGAAAATGTTGAGGAAAAAACTGGAGAAAATAACTATAATTGCTCCAGGACATTCATGTTTGCAGTAAACATCAGCAAGATTCATCATCTCTATGACTGTTTGACTCCCCCAAAAACGTATGTTAAAGTCTTAGCATCCCCCTAGTACTCCGGGATGTGACTATATTTGGAAATAGGGTAGCCTCAGAGGTAATTAGAAGACTGGGGAGATGAATCTACAAGCTGAAAAACACAAGGATTATTGCCTGCCCTCCTGCCCCCAGAAACTAGGGACAGTCAAGAAAGTATTCTACCCAAAGTTCACAGAACTTCACTTTAGACTTTTGACCTCCAGCACTTGAAAATAACTTTTTAAGGTGGTAGTTTGCTATGGCCGTCTAGGAACTTAACGCAATGATGAAAGTAAATGAACAACCTATATCTTGGGGACCATACCCATCAGCACAGCATAGACAAAGCTGCATTAATCCCAAGTTGAACTTTCAACAGCCCCTCACTTGCATGCCCACTTGCTCCATCCTCCCACCACCCCAACAAGACCAAAAGGGAATGGGACAAAGTGTGCTGTTCTGCAACTCAGAGAAAAACAGATCTTAAGTTAGTTTCTTTCTCACTCCTTAGGCTCCATGCATCATCAAGTCCTACTACCATGCCACTGTATTCAGAACTCTTACCAACGCCACACAATCACTTCTCTCACTTTCACCACTTTCTCCCAACTGAATTCTTGTAGCAGCTTTTAAACTCATCTCTCATATCCTCACATGCCCTTATGCTCTATTTCCACACTGCAAGAAAGCAATCCAATTAAAGATGGATCGTGTCACTCTGCTCAAAATCCTTCAAAGGCTTTCCATCTTTCTTCAGATAAAACCCTAAGGTCTTACAGGGGAAGTGGAGGGAGGCTCAGCAGGGAGAGGATATATATATATACATATATGACAGATTCACATTGTTGTATGACAGAAACAAACACAACATTGTAAAGCAAAAATCCTCCAAATAAAAAATGTTTAATTTTTAAAAATTAAAAAAATAAAGAATCTAAGGCCTTATGAGAACCACAGGGCCCCACATTATCAGATTACCTGCTACTGTCAGACGTTCTCTCCGTCTTTCCTCTACACTGGCTTCTTTGATAAACCTCAAACATGCCAAGCCTTGAGGCATGTTGCTCTGTCGAACACACACTTCCTGCAAACATTTTATGGATCTCTGGTCAAGTGATCCTTTATCAGAGTTGCTTCCCTTAATCACTCAAAAATGGTAACTCTCTCTCCCCTACATATCCTAACCCTATTCTGTTTTCTTAACATGACATATATCTACCTAAGAGATATATTGGTTTATTGCTATGATTGTTGGTTTATTATGCTCCCTCCTATTATAAGCCCCTTGAGGTCAGGGACTTTGTTTTGTTCATTATATTCTGAATGCATAGAAAATAACTCCCACTGAGCGAATGTTTGTTATTAAGTAGGTAAAGACCAGTTCTGTGTGCTACCTACTGGCTATCTTTGTAAGAGTAACTGGAAGATCTGGACACATGTATCACAATGGCCCAGTAAAATGAAATGTTCTATGCTAAAATAAAGGGCTACCCTGGTGGCTCAGTGGTAAAGAATATGCCTGCCAATGCAAGAGACACAGATTCAATTCCTGACCATGCCATGGAGCAACTAAGCCTGTGCTCTAGATGCCGGGAGCCACAGCTACTGAGCCAACGAGCCACAACCGTTAAGGCCCCTGTGCCCTAGAGCCCACGCTCCACAGGAGAAGCCCACACACCTCAACTAGAGAGCAGCCCCCACTCTCTGTAATTAGAGAAAAGCATATGCTACAGCGAACACCCATCACAGTCAAAAATAAATTAAAAGATAAAGCAATATAGTCTATAGTCCTCAGGAAATGGCGAGAGAGAAAGTATGTCTTATTCATCGTGAATCACAATTAATTAACATACATTTGTTTATTAGACTAATAGGTCAAAATGGCAATTTTTATGTATCCTTCCTGTAGTTTATAACATCACTTCTTTCTTGTCCAAAACAACCAGTATTTGTAATAATTTACCCATTCATAATCCCAGCATTAAATATGGAAAAATTCATCCTCTAAAAAAATTTATTCTATAGACAATGACAATTTCAGTATCTAAATTGAATGCAAATTTAGTAAGCAGCTTTCTTTCAAATTTACTCAAACATATTTACATTTCCATGTTAATTATTTATGTCTAATGTGTTCACTCAGTTCAGTTGCTCAGTCATATCCGACTCTTTGCAATCCCCATAGACTGCAGCACACCAGGCTTCCCTGTCCATCACCAGAGCTTACTCCCAGAGCTTACTCAAACTCACGTCCATCACATCACTGATGCCATCCAACCATCTATCCTCTGTTGTCCCCTTCTCCTCTGCCTTCAATCTTTTCTAATGAGTCAGTTCTTCGCATCGGGTGGCCAAAGTATTTGGAGTGTTGGAGGTTCAGCTTCAGCATCAGTCCTTCCAATGAATATTCAGGACTGACCTCTCCTTTAGGATTGGCTGACTGGATCTCCTTATAGGCCAAGGAACTCACAAGAGTCCTCTCCAACACCACAGTTAAAAAGCGCTAATTCTGTCTAGGTTGATCATAACTTTTCTTCCAAGAAGCAAGCCTCTTTGAATTTCATGGCTGAAGTTACTGTCTGCAGTGATTTTGGAACCCCTCAAAATAAAGTCAGCCACTGTTTCCCCATCTATTTGCCATGAAGTGATGGGACTGGATGCCATGATCTTAGTGTTTTGAATGTTGAGTTTTAAGCCAATTTTTTCACTCTCCTCTTTCATTTTCAGCAAGAGGCTCTTTAGTTCTTCTTTGCTTTCTATCATAAGGGTGGTGTCATCTGCATACCTGAGGTTATTGATATTTTTCCCGGCAATCTTGATTCCAGCTTGTGCTTCTTCCAGCCCAGCGTTTCTCATGATGTACTCTGCATATAAGTTAAATAAGGAGGGTGACAATATACAACCTTAACATACTCCTTTCCCAATTTAGAACCAGTCTGTTCCATGTCCAGTTCTAGCTGTTGCTTCCTGTCCTGCTCAGGAGGCAGGTCAGGTGGTCTGGTATTCCCATCTCTTTCAGAATTTTCCATGGTTTATCGTGATCCACACAGTCAAAGGCTTTGACATAGTTAATAAAGCAGAAGTAAATGTTTTCCTGGAACTCTCTTCCTTTTTTGATGATCCAATGGATATTGGTAATTTGATCTCTGGTTCCTCTGGCCTTTCTAAATCCAGCATGAACATCTGGAAATTCACAGTTCACGTACTGCTGAAGCCTGGCTTGGATAATTTTGAGCATTACTTTGCTATCATGTGAGATGAGTGCAATTGTGTGGTAGTTTGAACATTCTTTGACATTGCCTTTTTTAGGATTGGGATGATATCTGACTTTTTCCAGTACTGTGGCCACTGCTGAGTTTTCCAAATTTGTTGGCATATTGAGTGCAGCACTTGAATGGCATCATCTTTTAGGATTTCAAATAGCTCAACTGGATTAACCCTCACCAATAATACATTTTTCTTAGAGTCAAAGTTACCTTTTATCTCTCATGCTCTTAATAATCATGCATAAAGTAAAAGAAAAGTGTTAATATTTTACAATTTCCTCTAATTTTCATTTGCCCCACAAGGACGTATGATACACCTCAGAAATAACTTTAAGAGGTATATAAGTCGGGGAGTAGAGCATACAATGGTGTTCCTCAAATTAAATTCTGAAAGATTTTTAAAAGAATAAAATATTCTTCAAAGCAATGATTTCAAACCTTGAAATTATGCAAGTTAACATAGAATTCCAATGTGTGGCTAAGCCAACACGTGGCCAATGGGTATGTTCTCTATTGTGTGAAATCCTGTTGCTCAAAGTTAATGCATAAACTTGTCAAATACAGTAATGAGCCCTGACACAATTGTGTACATCACAAGCCTAGCCAGGCATTTATAAGTATATAAACCTCTGGGATAAATTATTTCCTTGACTTCTTGGATTACAATGTTATTGGAACTTGGCATTTGGGGGAATTGGAACTTAATGAACTTTAGATGAACCAGGATATGGGCGGTTGCCTCTAATGAATCACTGTGACACAGCCCCCTTTCCTTCCCTTTTTTTTTCAAATAGGAAAGTGAGCTGGACAAGAGTCAGTTTATTTCCATCAAAAGCTCAATGAGGATTTGCAAGGTGAGTGGGAGTGGGACCCTTTGCTCTGATGAAGAGCTAAAAGGGTTCACTGGCTGAATACTAGATATTTAGCCATTTGCCAAGCATCTAGAAAATATAACCTTCTACTGTGTTTTACAAAAGATACTTGGAAATAATTTAGAATACAACGATTCTCCCAAATGGGTCATCAGTCACAAGCAACCTGAGTTCCCACTGTCATACTCTCAACATAAGCCCAGGAAACTGCCCTTCAGGTCTCAGACATGAAGAAGGTTTTGCCTCAATTTCTAAGAAAGAGTTCCAAGGCAAAATTAAAAATTATTCAATTACACAGTTCTGGATCTCAAACCCAAATATGTGAATTCTGACATCAATTTACCACCCCCCAAGATGAATTTCATTTATAAGTGATCATTTTCATGTACCCAGTATGTGACTTAGTGTCACACTTCTTAACAACAGAATCAAATCTTATTCTACCACATACTCAATTTTCCCTCCTTCCTTTTTTCCTTTCCCTTTTACTACCAGTACCACAATTATATGTAAGTTTGCATCCCTATCTATTTGTCTTTGAATTATGAGGTAACAAAAGTACCATTTTAGTGCCTAGAGCAGCCACGAAAGTGACTATGAACCATATAAGCAATTAATCTGAGTGTAAGTTGCATAACATCCTAGACATCCATGGGAAACTAAAAATATAAAGAGGAATGTCTTCTTCCTTATGCATTTTTTCTACTCTGCTTTATTCCAGATAAAATTAAAATGCTTATTAATGACTGAGATATTACATAATTCAAAGTAACATGATGATCTGGTGGACATGCTAAAGGCAGAGCTCAGCACATTTGAAGTCAGCAAGACTGAAACAAGCTCTAGCTGTCAGTTAAAAAGCATCCAGTTTTATTTCCCTGAAAGGCCTTGCAGAGGCTGACCCTGCCAATTTATACTAACATTCTCAGTCATCCATAGCATTAGGTTAGCAACCTCTTAAACACAAGTAGGCTAAAGTCTGCCATTAGCTTCCAAATTCTCTCTGCTTTCATTCTACAAGTCTGTTTTGGAAATAAGTTCATTTGTATCCTTTTCTAAAATTCCACATATAAGAGGTATCATATGATATTTGCCTTTCTCTGACAGTCTCTAGGTCCATCCATATTGCTGCAAATAACATTTTATTTTTATGATTGAGTACTATTCCATTACTCAGGAATATTCCATTCCATATACACACCATGTCTGTTTCCATTCATCTGTCAATGGACATTTAGTTTGCTTCCATATCTTGGCTACTGTAAACAGTACTGCAGTGAACACTGGCGTACATATATCTTTTCAATCTTACACTCATTCTAATTTAGTTGCAACAACTCATCAATACTAGAACTCACTTCAGGTCACTCATGACCTCACTCCCTGTTTAAAATACTGCATTTTAGTCTTAGAGTTTTACTGTCATATTTCACATCTCCACATCCTTCTATACTCGTGTCCCCTCTTTCGTTCCTAAAGCCATCTCTTTCCTAACATCACACTATTCTGGTTATTTTTCCATGTTCTGCTCTCATCTTTGCTGGTTCATGCACCACTCATTGACTTTAGAGATTAGTTTGGCCAGGCTCAGTTCTACCCCTTTATTTCATCGTTATACACTCTCTTCTTAGATTCACCAGCATTTCCTAAATTGACAGTTTTCACCCAGAACTCTTCTCTAAATTCCAAAACCACATGAGTACCTATTTGACATCTCTTAAGATGTCAGTTACTTTGCAATACATAAAAAACTGAATTCATCACCCTGCCCTCAACCTAAGTTTCCCTGACATCTCCTTTCCACTGATTTCTTCATTTCTCATACACATGTGTGCACTTGTATACATGTATGTCTCTATGAAAGAGAAAGCCTCCTGTGAGCATGGATGGATAACTGAGTGCCTATGTGAATCTTTTGGTGATTAAATTGAAATTATTCAATAGGGTATGTGATTTGTTCTAGAAATATTAAACTGCTTAGAGCAGTACAGAGGTTGAATAGTTGAGTTTAATGGGAAATTAGGCTTTGCAAGATGAATATAATGGAAGAAAAGGGAAGGGATTAGAAAATTCAAGAGAGTAGTTATCATGTTGGATCATAAACTCTTATGTGGAGTAATAGGTCAAATGAGATCAGGTGCATTCAAGGTGCTATGGCCATAGACCTACACTGAATAGTAGAGAAAGTGAGAGAATAAGTATTGATAGAAATAATGGTCAATACTCTGTAACGACCTATATGGGAAAAGAATCTAAAAAGAGTGGATATATATACACATGCAACTGATTCACTTTGCTGTACAGCAGACACAGAACATTGTAAAACAACTAAACTAATAAAAAATTTTAAAAGAAAAAATGGTGAGATAAAAGGATTAGAGGTCTACATAGAGCAAAAGAAAATGAATGGAACAGGCTGGATATCAGTGAAATGCTTAAAATTTTTGAGTAATTGAGAGGCCAAGTTTTAAGGAAGAGGAAGAACTATGTTAAAAGTGATTAACTTTGATAGGGGAGGAAGGCATTACCAAATCAAATTCATTCATTGGTTTTTACCACAGCACCCCAGTATATGCCACCATGTATGGAAATACCCAATAATACTCATACCAGAAGAAGAAAGTGGGAAAAACCACTAGATCATTCAGGTATCACCTAAATCAAATCCCTTATGATTATACAGAGAAAGTGACAAATAGATTTAAGGGACTAGATCTGATAGAGTGTCTGATGAACTATGGACGGAGGTTCGTGACATTGTAGAGGAAACAGGGATCAAGATCATCCCAAAGAAAAAGAAATGCAAAAAAGAAAAATGGCTGTCTGAGGTCTTACAAATTGCTATGAAAAGAAGAGAAGCAAAAGCAAATGAGAAAAGGAAAGATATACCCATCTGAATGCAGAGTTCCAAAGAATAGCAAGGAGAGATAAGAAAGCCTTCCTTAGCGGTCAATGCAGAGAAATAGAGGGAAAAAATAGAATGGGAAAGACTAGAGATCTCTACAAAAAAATTAGAGAAACCAAGGGAACATTCCATGCAAAGATGGGCTCAATAAAAGACGAAAATGGTATGGACCTAAGAGAAGCAGAAGATATTAAGAAGAGGTGGCAAGAATACA